>VUJU01000319.1:0-13110 GCA_009835225.1 Aphis craccivora | reverse complement strand
TTTATAACATTTTTTTTAATCGTTATGACTATAAGACAAAGAGACAGCCCTACAATTTATAAACAACTATCCATGGAGGTAGATTACGTGGTTTACATCTAGTATATTTATTATATAAATATTTGTTAGAAAAATTTAATGGTTATTGTAATATAATTTAATGGTGCAACTATGTATTGTGGTTACTTGATATCACGAATAATGATTAAGAATTATTATACCAACAATAGTTACAGTTAGTTTTATTTAAATAAAAAATATATATATATATCGTATTATTTTTATTCGAAATATTTTTTATAGTCAGGGTCGTACACAGTGTGATAGCTCAAACAATATTGACAGACCAAAATATTGTATTTATAGTTTATGTGCATTTTTCATGTATAGTGAATATCATTATTAAATTGTAATTAATTATGTTACACTGACCGTGAAAATCTTAGTAATAAAACACAAACAATGATTCTGTATTATTGAATATTGCTACACAGAATTATTTTATTTTGTTTTTATATTTACAATGATTTTTTTGTGATTATTTTATTCTTATTAATTGTATTATCCATACAATACATCATTCGTATATGGCATTAATCTATAGACGAACATTTTGAGTGGTTACTTCAAAGGTATAGTATAATTATTATAGTGACGTATTTAAAAACTATATTATTAACTATTCTAAATTCACGAACAATTACAATAATCACGTTGGTTTTACCATAGGATATTATCCTTTCTCAACCACTCAAGTGATCAATAAATGTTTCATCTCACTTATTTAATGTGAAAATTATGTATAGATTATAAGTATTCAATAAATAATAATAATAAAAGAAAAAAATATTATTCCTTCTTAGGTATATATAATATATATATATATATAAGTTGAATAGTTTTTCAAATTTATTTAAATCAAACGTTTCAGACTGAAAAATTATTATTTAATACTTTAATTTATAATTCATTCTTGACTGTACACTTTTGTATTTACCTTTAAAGTTGGCATAGTTATAAAGCGTTATATTAAAATATATTATAAAATTAATATTTAATTAATAATATTAATATAAATTTACGTCATCGACGTACCTGATACGCTTATGTATAATGCCATGTAATAAAAATTTAAATAAAAATAATATTTGAACTTCCTTCGATCCTGCACTGTAAATAACATAATATCCACGATACACTCAGCACATCAAAATATATAAATCTTATGTTCATAATAAATTCCGTTCATGACAGCAATGATTGTCCAATATCATTAATTAATATAAAAATATATTAAACTAATATTAAACATTATATTATTTAGTGAACTCTTTACCAGATTTTTAAATTGTATTCGATATGTTGGTTTAAGGCCTTTTAAATTAAATATTTGAAAGAAAAAAAAAGTGGGTAAGTGGGTACTGCTCTGCTGTTCATTAGGTGCCGTATGGGTCATTATTATATATTATAGGAGTGTTAAATTTGAATCCAATGATGGGTATCATTGTATACGAAAAACGATTCTGAACGGAGATGATTTGTCAGCCTAGAATATAATTTCGAATGGTTGGTGTTATGTTTTAATGGACTGAATTTATCAGAATTTAAGTTGTTTTATAATTAGTATAAACTCAACTTATGGAAAATCACTTATTGAATTTTCAACTCTTCAGCTACTTATACAAAAATTGTTATGAATTATACCTACAAAATAATTTGCAAATAATGGTTGTCAAATGTAAAATGGTAATGTCAAATGGTTTTGACGAATTTTTGTCAATATTTGAATTTCAAATGCTAATAATTTTACCTATGTATTCTTATAATTTTTTAATCACTATAAGAATAATTTATGAGGAACTTTGTATTAAATTTTAAAGTATTTTGGTGGAGCCAAAAAAATTTTATCGACACTTCAAAAAAAAATTTTCAGAAAAATTGAAAATTTTCGTTGTCTATAAATAGCTCAAAATAAGTCGAAATATTTTGAAAATTAAATCATGTAAAAAAATGGTAAATAACTGGTTAAACTGGTATTTTCAAGTATCTTATACTTTTTGAATAATAACAAATATTTAAAATTGTTTGAGGATAAATCGTTATCGCGTAAAAATTTAAAATTCAAACGCACTTAAAATTTTTCCTTTATTGATGCTTCGAGTTTTCTCTAACGCTACTTGAAGGAAAACTGATGGTAAACTTAATGTTGTATTTTAATTTTTAGTTATAAACACAAAACATTTTATGATTTTTCAACTTCAAAATTACTTGCAAATTTTTGCTTTTTCGACGGATTTCGTAAAAATTTGAACTATAAACGCTTATATAAAAAAATTATGACAAACGATTTTTAATTTTTTTTATCTACAATAAGAACAACTCATAAGGAACCTTGTATTAAATTTTCAACATTTTTTAATTATCCAAAATTTTTTTATCGACACTACAAAAAGAAATTCTTATAAAAATCAAAAATTTCAGTGATTAAATAACTCAAAAAAAGTCAAAAATTTTTGAAAATTTAACTGTATATAGATTACACTAACTAAAACATTTGGTGAAAATTTCAAGTATTTACAGTGATTAGTTTTTGAATTACAACCATATAAAAAATGGTTGAAAACTGGTTTTGGGTAAACCCCCAAAGTTTGAAATTGAAGCATTATTTCGAAACGTTCTCGTGTACACAGAAACAAAAAAAAAACACACACAAAACATTGTAAAATCAATACATTCATCGCTCCGCTTAGTATCTAAAATACAAAATTGTTTATTTTAACGTCTACCGCTTATCAATTGTCAAAAATCTTTTAATATTCCGGATGACTTATCTCTTTTCACAGATCTGAACGAGTTTAACTGTAAATATTATGTATTAGTCTACTGTGAATGCATTGACATCGCTTCTGCAGCTGCTGTATACAATGACATCCACGTATGGATGATGAACAAGACAAAAATAAAATCAATAATTGCACAAATAGCCAATCACAAAACTAATCCTCTTGAAAAAATGTCATCGGTTCAATGGTTGTGCAGAATAAAGTCTATTGCACAACATAATATAAAATCAAAAATGTAAATGTAAATGTAATTAAAAATAAAATGTAACAACAATAAACATTAAACTGAATTTGAGATTTAAGTTTAAGTATATTCAGAAATAAATTATCTTCGAGCATTTTATGCCAAAGGCCTTAGGTACATAATATTATGTAATAGTATGTATGTCCGATCCAAGTATAATATATTAACTATGAATTATGATAAGTAAATATAAAATGTTTAGTTAAGGATATTCAAGAAAAGTGTGAAATAAGCGAATTATAGTAACAAAAATTACTTAAAAGTTTTAACACTTTTTCTGCTAAAACAGTGGTGCGTTTTTATTTACTTAAAAAAAGTGAAAAAACATCAAAATTCTATTACTTTAATTGAAAATAAATATTGTATTATTATTTGAAAAGTATCTTTATGATAAATGCATATCTTAAATTCATATACGTATATGTATACTGCATATATATATATAACTATATATATTTAAATTTTTTAGTTTTGCATTTATTACAATTTTTACATTCGTGTATTACATTACTGTTACCTTTTAATACTAAATATCGCGAACCAAACCAAACATTCAAAATATTTACAAAAATAATATCGTTAAAATAATTAAATGTGTTATAACAAATATCATGGCTATATAACGCGTTCGTCATATTTTATTTCAATCAATAAAAGAAAAAAAAATATTTTCAACGAAATGTCACAAAATAATATATTTACCACAATAGCTAAGCTGGAATAACATCTAATCGATAAAAACCTGAACATTTCTATTGTTCAGACGCATACCTTTATAATCTTAAAGTCTTTAGTATATCATCAGTCCTGATTTCTAAGTCTGTACAAGATAGAAAGAATGGTTGACGTTTTCAATTTATTAAATAGTAGATATGTATTATCACAGTGAAATACTGAGTACAAAATATATACCTACACTTAGGTTAAGTTACTAAATCACAGAGACGTGATTTGTTTGCTACGAATAATACAATCATCAATGTTAAGTAAATGTGTTAAATATAGTATATACACATGTAAATACTACTTGTAATTTACAAGTTTACAAAGACATTGATATCTTTTGAAATGGAAATGGAAAAATGTTATATAGAAAGATAAAATTTAATTTTAAAAATAAAAGAAACAATAATACTTATTCAGTTATGTGATATTTTCAAAATAAAATGTTTGTACTACTTAATATATACACACACATATTATACTAAAATACTTGCCCTAAATGTTCCGTGGAGCGATTCAAAAAACCTACATGGTTGGTACAATATCCTAGATTTTGAAAACATAACAATAATAATGAATTAATTATCAATCGGGTTTGGATATTCTTACTACGCAATACTACTTGTAAATTACATGTAAATTATTTATGTAAGTTTCATTCTTTAACAAACAGTTTACACAACATCAAAATAATCATCACCTGAAGATTTCAATTATTTTTAATTATAATACATTTTTCAAAAAAATTTGATTTTATGATCCATTTACGTATACTATTACAACAATACTAAATAATGATTAAAAAAAAAGGTCAATACCAATCTAACTACGAAGTTTTTTTTTCTAACATTCCGAGCTACACTTTTAGTCCCATTATAAAATTAGACTATTATGGTATCAAAAGTTATACACCGTCTCTAAACTGAACATCAATATTTATAGATAAAATTATTTTAAAATTTTAGTATACCGGTATGTACGTAGTACATAAGAACATCGAATGTTGAGATTGCCATTGGTTAGCTATTTGTCTTTTTTTCTCATAGAAATCCATTGAATTCTTCGATCATCATAAAGGTCAAAATATTACTACCGAAAAACTAACATCTGCTCATGATACGTATTGAGTTTCACATCATTTATATTTTTTCACTCTGTAACGGACTTAAAAGTTTTCAAAGCAAACGTTATTTTTGCTGTGAGAATGAATAGATTATTGTGAAAATTAAAGAACATTCGATCATTACTCTGAGTGGTTGATAAAATGACTGAACAAAAAAAATAAAAAAAATTTGTTTTCGAACCAATAATAACAAAAATGTACGAAAAAATAAAAACGCAAAAAATAAAAGATAAATGCTTATATTTAAATATAATTTTATTAGATTGAGGTGGTGGCCTACGCATTTTCGTAATTAAATAACCGTGATTTTAAGTATGTACAGTGAAAACACTATAATGAGTGTATGTAATAACTAATGATGATTTTGAAAATCGCAATAAATTAACAATAAAAATTGTGCTTTAAAACTGTAGACAATCCACGCGTGGGTTTCATTACCAGCCGATGAAAATCGTTGGAATGAAAATATCAAGTTAATTAAAAGCATTAACATATTATTATACGAAATCGCAATGTATAAGTACACAGTTTGATTCTGAATTTAATTAACGGTCCGTATACAAATCAGCTTATAAAAAGAATACTTTCAGAAAAAAAATATATAATTATTTAACTTACCGTGATATTTACCCAAATGTACTGCGATATTTTTATTTTATAGATCACTTATAGCAAAGAAAAATAGTTTACACTGTAAAACAGCAATAATAATATATTATATTATCGAAATTACACAGTTTGGGTTTAATCGATGTTGTTAGGATATACATATTATTACACGTGATGTACATCTATTATTTATATTATATTATTATTGGAGCTTATAATATAGTTTGTATAGAACAAAAATCGAGCATTCTACGCGTGTCAACACCTTAACTATACTAACTTGATTAGTTAAAAAAGCTCATCAATATAAGCATATAATTACAATGATTCAGGTTTTGTTGGAAAATAATTTATAAAATAAACGCTTGAGATCAAATAAATACCAAACCGAATCAGTTTTGTTTAAAAGCGATTTGTCACATCGAAGCACTGTAAATTCAATCCACGCAAAATGCTGTTTACAGGCTAAACACATTATAATTTACATGGGCGAGCGATGGAGCGTTACTGAGTTGTCACAGTGATAATTGCATTTCTTCTAAGCAACAAAATACACATAGCTATCGGCTTTGATCTGATTGTAAACCGTTGTATGCACTGTCCAAACGTATTGAACCACTGTACATTTTCTTCAACTATTAGTGAAAAACGATAAAAAAATTAAAAATTAAAAATTGAAAAAATTTAACAATCTATGTATTGGTCCTCCGTCTAACCTACAGTCTTACACATTTAAATGATCATCAAGCACAGACATTATTCTTTTCTGTTTGTTACATTTTTTAAGACAGTTACATTAACAAGATCTAGTATTATGGTTTGTATCTACATAGTATTTTCATCTTTGTTTTAAATATGTTTGCTCTACAGTTTTACACTCATTAATATCCACATTCAACAGGTACATCCATATGTTATTCTATGAGTGGTATACTTGTATATGCCATTAGAAAATATTATATTAAAACACATATATTCTTAGATACTTAGTATGTGTGTCAAACACTTCAACTTGTGAAAATTTTCGAATGTTAAAAAATGTTCTTAAAAGAAATGTTGTAAATTATTTTATAATTTGTATTTCATATTAGTTTATGCATTTAGTTCAAAACTTATAATGATTAAAAATCACTAAAAATCAGTATAAGCACCTATTGAGATTAGTGAAACAACGCAACCGATACATAGTGTAATAATTCCAAATGAAAATAATGGAATATTGTAGAATAATTATAAGTATCTTAAACGTATATATTAATATAATATGATAAAATGTTAATATATTATTTTTATGAAATATAATATACGTTTATTTATTTTATTAGTTTCCATACATTGATTTGCTTAATTATCATTAATGTACAATCACATTTAAAATAAATATGGTTTTTTTACTTAGTACTTTATGTATTCTAACTTTGACATTAAACTGTTTTGAATGGATATATAAATATGTTTAATATTTAAAATGTTTTATAAACAATTGAGTATAAAAAAACGAACTGACGTTTGAATCATTAAGTTGTAATTGCAAAGCTTTAATTTGAAATTTAAAGACGCGATATCAAATGAAAAAAAAAATTATCTTAATTTTTTTCTTTTCTTAAAGTTTGAAAAAAAAATATACAATACATGTGTACCAGAAAGTTCAAGTTTTTATATAATTTCAAATACTCCAACACCACTTAAAGTTATTTTTTACAACCTTCTAATGAAATTATCTAAAGACCTTTTACCGTTTTCCTCAATAAGTATACGTCTTTCTGACTCACTCTCTCTCTCTCTCTCTCTACCAATTATTATGTTTACTGGATATACTCGTATTCGTTATCGAATAAACGAAGCTAATATAAAACTAATGAGATAATAATTATGAAATTAAATAATTTTGATTGATTTCCGCAAATAATAAATTATGACGTATTAATAAGTCATTAAAAAAAAAAAAAATACAAAAATATGTCATAAAATGTTATAAATGTTTTTTAATTTCTTATTCATATATGTACTTGTCATATACAAATAATAGTAAGTTTATTTTTTTACTTATAGTTTTCAGATTAGTTAGATGTAACTCATACAATTAAGTAAATCACTTGATTGGATTAATTTTACTAAAATTATTATAAGTAAGAAGTATGGACCTTTTAAACCAGCCAGAAATAGTTTGGCATCAAATGAACTCTTATATTAGAGAATAGTTTAACAACTTATTTGTTTATTTAACTACTTATTTATGCCAAGAAATTCATTACCTATTCATAGTTTAAACTCAGAAATTCTTGGTGTTGAATATTCTCAGTAAATTATCGTATTAAACTTTTTGGGACTACAATCGTTATTTGCTATAAATACGTTGTAGTATTTGAAATTTCTAAATACAATTATTAATTGTAATCAAAAGTGTCTTGTAAACTTAATTATACTGTAGCAATATATATTATATAATATACAAATCATCCCGCATAGTAATATGTATTTAAAATATTAACATATAAATAAACCATAGTGGATCTTATAGATAACAAACTTGAAGGTTCTTTTAACACTGTATTATGCGTTTTATAAAATTAAAATACAATTATTCAAGATAAATTTTTTTCAAAATACATTAAAACATTCTATAAAGTAAAAAATATTGTCAGTTATATTTATAAACCATTTTTATGAGTAGGAATGAATGTAAATAATTTATCATGAATTATTATTGATTTTCTTTAAACATATATTATCATGAAAAATCGATTGTTTTAAATAATTTATGAAAATGTATTAGTTGAGAAAGTTTGAAATTCATAATTTATATTTATTTCAAAATGCATGAATAAAGTACCAAAAAAAAATTTTTTTCAAACCTATACCAGTATATCATAGAATTTTACGGAGTGTTTTCCTCAGTGGTCATTCACCAATTTCGTGTAGAACTTTGTAGTTTGGAAACAAAAGGATACCTAGGTATTATAGTTAGACGACTTCTGCACGAACAAAAATAATAATTTAAAAACTATATTATTATATTATTCAATAATAAATTATTAAAAATAAATTTATTTCATCAAATAAAACAAAATGGTATTGATTTGTTAAACACGTCCATCGTTTACACTTAATGCGTTTCAAAGATATACTATATGATTATATGATTACATTTGTATTCCAAGACGTCAAGATTAGATGTGTCATACAGCTGTTTCAAAATGCCACTAAAAATATAATTTATGTACGTCGTTATTCAAAATGACGTTTTTCCTACAAAGTGTAAGGTACATTAAAAACGTACATGCACGTTTAGCTCACATTTTTGGTTAATTTCCCCCGTGTAAATGATCGTTAAAAGTAAAAATTACCCGGAAGCATGTCACATTGCAGTCTAAATCTAATAATAATAACATATTTAATTAAATCTCAAAATTTACTTAAATTATTATAACATATTTTATAACCGTGATGTTTTACAACTATTCCCAACTATACTGCAATGCAACGAAAAACATTACTATTACGTCATTTACTATTTAGCATCTAAAAAGTGATTTAAATATTTTTAAGCAATATTAAACATTAAAATCAATAAATTAAATAACCTCATTATGTATAAATTAAAAATAACTACGTAGAAAAATATCATAAAACGTGTTCAAAAAATTCTAACAGCTATAAATTTCAACTATTTTAAAATGTATTTTTTCTGCAAGAGTTTGGATATTATCATGTAATAAATTTCAATATTTTTATGATTTTAAATTATAGGTTATAGTTTTCTATATAAGTACAAGATCTTTTTGGATACGAATTCGCTGAAAAATAATATTATGTAATAATATATTGTCAAATATAGCGAACGCTAAAATATATTAATATTCAATATTAATTTTTACTTATCTTAAATAAATAAATCGTAATAAATATCTCGGAAATCCACAGATTATATAATATACGTATAACAATAGGAAACTCGAAGAATTTTCGTGCTCACGTGGGGAAAATGCCATTCGTTGGAGTGCGGTTAAACAAATATTCGTATACGTAATACATATATATATATATATATATAAAGACATAATATTATATTATGTGCATGTTTACTGTATCGTAGAGCGAAATATGTGAAATTCGTTTACCGTTCGCAATATAACCTAAAATGTTTTTGAATCCGATCATACACGAAACAAGAAAACTTTATACATTCATACGATAGTCATAAACTCGATCGCATACACGATTTATTATGTGTATTTCATAAAGTTCCTACGTATTATATTATGGAACAAAACGATCCGAGAAATATACGTAACACAAACGAAGGTCGTTTTTTATGTAGGTATTGATCATTTATTTATCGATTAATCACATTGTTTCCTATTCTTCGTTTTCCAAGAGAACGTGGTTGCGTACAAACCAAAACCGATCATATACCGCCACAACCATCTAAATCCTCATTCCTCAGCAAAAGGCGTATGCGAATTCTTTGTGAAGTTACCACAATCTTACAAATTTGTATACATTTGTTCACCAATATTCACGAGTATTGTAGGCTTCGTAAATCGAACAAAATATATGAACCTCTGCTGAAATCACGGAACATTCGCGCCGTGTGAATATGTGCCTAATGAATAATATTATTATAAAACCCAAATACAGTCGATTTTAAACAATACTATAATATGGGTATTGATTATATAAATATTATAATTATACTTCACGTTTCGTGACCGATTTACCCAAAAAAAAACATCATACGTAATCTACTGGTCACATATTTGAGTCATCATTTATTCAAGGTTGTGATTTTAGCCGGGAAAAGTGACACCTAACCGTGACGACCGACCGTCATGCTAAACGCAAAAACAGCGTAAAGAAATTTCACTTCGAAAAAATGCCATAATATGAAAAAATAATTCTGTGCCGATACCCGCAATATTCTTAAAAATTCAAAACCTTAGAGACGCCTATGTTTATTTTACATTTAATACGTATATTGTACAATCATAAGAGGAGCTGCCAAAAATGTAACTATTGCACGTTTTAATATCATCTTGAACACGCGGCTAAATAGTAAATGCAAGTGATGGTGATGGATTAGATATATTGTTTATATATTTTAGTGTATAACATAGTAGGTATAATATATCAAATTTGTATATATTACTGTCTGTGCGAAATATGTATTATAATGTGAAACAACTAATTTTTTATGAATATGAATAACAGTATATAAGTTATTCTAAAATAGCGTTTTGGAATTTTATAGTATTATACCTGTATCAAATAGAAAACAATTAAATTACTCAACGAAAACATTTATTTAATATAACTTATAATATTAAAATTTAATAAACGAACCAATGAAATTCTTTGGCAACCATGTGCATAGAATATTAAATTGTTTTAACAATAATCAGCAAATATAATTAGTATACTTTTGTTTTGTGTATCAGAGGTGTAAAGTTTATTATAATATAACAGGCAATTTTTTTTTTTTTCATTGTTTGCCTGTTACTAAATAATTACTATAAACTAGCTTAGAAAGGGTAAAAGAATATCGGGAGCGTCAACGCACAAAAAATAAGATTAGCACTAAAAAAAAAAAGAAATCTCCAGAGATAGCACTCTCACAGTGGCAAAGAAAACGGCGAGCCCGTATTGCGGAAGAAACTGCATATTGCAGCCAATACCATCGACGAGTGCTCAACAGTAGCTTGACAATAGTCCTTTAAACCACGAATGTGTGATAGTTGTTTTAACTGCTGAGGTATATCCTGATCCTCAATCGCCATCGACTAGTGCAGCTACTACATCAGTTGCAACCACTTAGAAGCTTTCGACATGACAGTATTAAAAACCGAAGCGTATATACCAACTTATAATTTTAAATTGTGTCAAAAAAATTATTAATCCCAAAAATCTGAACAGACCGAAATAAGGCGTTTAAGATGTTAACACATCAGTATTGAGCGTCAAATACAAACTCTGACACACACAGTTTTTTTTTCACTTAAGCGTACAATAATGTATCTAAAGAATATAATATGTGTGTGTGTATGTGTATATAACAATACGCATGGTTGTGTGGATTGAAGAATATACACTCAAATTGTGCAAAATATCGATTTGGATTTGTATGCGAATCTTTAACGAGATTAAATGGTTTAAAAATAATTTAATTTCACAAAGTGCACTCGCGCACCGTATTTTTGGGCTCAGTAATCAATCGTTTTCCACGAAAGTTAATGAATAAAATATATTTATCTATCGAACGGGCATGATAAATATTGATATTATTAATCTGATTATATGTATTGCAAATGTTTTTATAATATTATTATACGTAATACATATGGACGATGATAACGGCGTGTTTTCTATTTTATTTTACTACTTAAGCACACTAAACAATGGTAAAAAATATAACGGACAGCTTAACCGAAATAATTGTTTTATTACATTAATACAACTATATTCATAAACCGCAATTTGGCGTATGTTTATGTTTCTTTTAAGTTATTTCCTAAGAATTGGACAATAGTCTGTAGACATATTATTATTACATTTAATAACATAAGGATATTATAGTAAAGCTATACCGTTACTAATCTTTAAAAATCATTAGGAACCATAAAAACGTAATATTAATATTATAAAATATTATGTATAATCAGAATCACATCGAATAACGCGAATTGTCCGAATACTCACAATCGATCGGTAGTTGAATATAATATAAAATGTGTTTAACGCGGTAAAATACGATTTCACAGTCGCTTATATTATTTCTGAGTTCCTTTGTAGTATTAAATACTGTTGACTATTCATCACATTTTATTTATTTTAATATCAAAAACGTGACAAAATTTTTTTTTCATTATAATGATTGGAATCAATTGAATTGCAAATGACTCTAACAACACATATTCTGAAATCAGAATGACAGTAAAATAATTTCGATCTTATCATCACAAATCGATGATATAATTATCACCATTATCAAAACATCATATATTTTTTAAGAAATAAATACTATTTTCTGTATAAATATGTTTGGCTACTTAAACTTTTTCGTTTTGTATACCTATACCTATTTTTTCATTGATTTTAATAATAAACTGTTTAAATGAATCACATAAAATTGTTCATTTGCATTATTCAATTATTGAATTTTTTAAGTAACTGTCATGTTATGTACCTACACATTTTTTTCAAATATCTCATTTATGCTTATTAGAGTATTCTTATACACAATTTTATGGTGACAAATAATTCGTCATGCGATTTTTAACACCACATAAGACACAACCCATTGGTATAGGTACAGTGATATTGTATATTTAACTCATAATTTATGAATATCAAACTGCACAGTAAATTTTTATCGGCTGTAATATTCATCGAGTGATCGTATAAATGCAAAATATTTAGTAAAGGCCAGAAGATACGTAATACGAATATTATAAAAGTATGGGATCATAATCCATTATTTTGCCGAGGCTTTTAATAATATCTTACACTTTCCTATTTTATTTTTAACGTTTTACTGTACAAGATTAAAATGTGATAATTTTTGTTTTTTT
>VUJU01000318.1:0-122437 GCA_009835225.1 Aphis craccivora | reverse complement strand
GCGGTGTGTGACTTCTGTGGCGCGTATGCGTCGTCGTCGCATTATGTGACGACGGAGATTTTCGCATAGCCGTCGACGTAATTGCCGTTTATTCGGAGCAATTTGCATGTTTATTCTGTTATACGCTAGCGCAAACGTATGTGTGCTACACATTTAAGTATATTATATATGTACACACGTATATAGGCATTTAACGCGTTCCCATAGTTCACGATTGGTCTCGGTCTGTCACGGCGTTAAATTCTCTACGCGTATGTGTGTGACCCACATCGGCGGGCGCGCATTTGCGTTCGGGCGCGAGCATCGCTGAACGAAACGCGAACCAAATCCGCGATTCTGCCCGCCACGCCGGGGTGTATAATGCATGTATTTTATGAACATTATGAAAATCCGTGGGAAATTACGATAACCAATAGTAATCATTTTGTCGGGTGCGTCTGTGTTCTATATTGATTATTATACGGACTGCGCGATTATAATAGTATATTATGTTATATTATACCTGCAAGTACATTTTAATACCACGTTCGGGAAATCGTGTCCAATCGGCGGGCGCACGCTTTACACGCGGTCTTCGCGAACGTTTGTTGTGCCACCACCGCGCCGCCGATATGATAACGTTATTATTTGACATTATATTAATAATAATAAAACATAATAGCCGTATATCGGGATGTGTGTACGCGTTCGACAAGCTTGAGAGAAGAAGCGCTCGAATCGGATAATATAATAATAATACGTTACCCACTGTAATAATATACGAAAATAGTTCCGCCGACGTGATGTTCGGTGTATAGAAAAAAAGTTTTTAATTCGCACACATCGTCCGTCACGCGTATATATATATATATGTGCGCATGTGTGAGTCTCGACGAGTGCGAGAAAGTTTTACGTTTATTATTATTATTTTCAATAATTCAGTCAGTAGGTTACCGTAAATGAAAACTGGTAATTTCACATTATGTAAACCCGATAAAACTCATCGGCACATGTATTGAATGCTAAAACGAATTTTAACATTATTTTATGCACTTTCATTCAATATTGCAGCGACAAAATATACGCCCATCAACTCTGCCGTA
Source organism: Aphis craccivora (assembly GCA_009835225.1). NCBI lineage: Eukaryota > Metazoa > Arthropoda > Insecta > Hemiptera > Aphididae > Aphis > Aphis craccivora. Next base: position 121,355 of record VUJU01000318.1, on the reverse strand, counting down.
TCTATTATAGTGTCGCAAACCTTTTCGTTATCACAAATATTATGAAAAAGTATAAAATGAGTGTATTATATACAAATACCTTCTATTTAGTAAGAGTTAAAATAGAGGTAGAACTAGAGGTAAAATAAAAAACGTATGATGACTTTATACACATATGTAACTGATCAAAGGTCAAATTTATTTAACAGCTAGTTCGATGTAGGTATAAATGAAATAAAATAGTTCGTTTTGACAAAAAAATAAAATAAAATATTAAAATATAATACGGTATATACCTACACTCCGGATCAAAGGAGAATCCTACAAAAAAACAACTCGGAGGTAAGAAATCTAAATATTTTTGTATGAAAAGTGAGAAAGATTTAACAAAATACTGATGTATATTTATAGATATGTTAATCAAATAGTGGAAGCGAAGAGCTCTCATCACTAGGTCAGATTATATCTATCAAAATATAATATAATATCTATGATTAATGAATTATTATTCTGTGTGACTTGTCTGATGTAGTGTAGGTACATGATTTGTAGTTTTATAAATTACATTTGCATTTCAAAATCTAACCTTTGAAAATGAACTGTAAAAGATTTTCAAAACGATGAGCAATCAGCATATTATAGGATAATCGAATCAAAGCCCACTCTATTTCTCCCCATTAAAAGCGATTATTTTCCTGATAAATTACTATGGATATTGTAAACCTATACGTTTAATAATATAATACACTCGTACTTTGGCATAGCGTGATGTTATATTACTGTGTACCTACGTGTATAGCGCACGTTTAACATACGGTACAGCACAAAATGTTTTATTTGTGTAATACATTCTCATAAACGACATAAACATGCGAACTGCACTAACGAACCGGTGATATCTGATCTTAATCGTCATAATTAGGTATATGAATAGTATGATTTTTCGTTTTTCTCGGCAATTATACTAGGTAGGTACACTATGTAACTTAAACAGTCGAGTAAGAATACGTCTTGTAAGAAGACATTTTTTCCGGCAAACACTCCGGAATTTCGAACCGGAAGGACCGTCGCACGGATAATACGTAGATGGCGTTGTTTTCACATTAGTTTACACACGTAATATTATAATAATAATTATACGCAGGTTTGATGAGTATAGAAGCACCCGCGTGTGCCGTGCAAACGAGACGAAACAAATTATTACGATGGTTAGGAATTTCCGTGTCTATCATTTTTGAAGCGCGATTCACCTTTTAGAATTTATTTAAACGACGATCGAACAACACGACGTGTATATATTATAATAATGATAATATTTTAATTGATGACCGGATTAACAGCGTTCTATCATTATTGTTTCTAGGTTAATGCTATAGCAGTGTCTTTGCAGCCTCTCTGGGCTTACATTACACGCACACGCACACACATACACACAACACATTCGATATTACGTATATTATTGTACACACATATTAATTACGAGTACCTATATTATAATGAACACATTTATAATATTTTTTTCCGACGTATAATGTAGCGTTTTTTCGCGACGAACGTGCCCATGGCGAATGTCAACATAAACTATATAATATAAACACCAGATATATATAACATAGACCTCGTGCGTATACCCGTCGCCGTCGTCTCCCCTGGGCTGAAAGGAGAGTACCTATATAATATTATTATAAGCACGCTCGACATTGAGTGCGACGGCGGCGGCGATTTTATTGGAATCTGAGGACGTCGACGGGCGAGCGTCGTATATAAAAAAAATGTATATACCTAATGCACAGCTCTGCGGTGCACACGACTTACGTGATCGAAAGTGTCTGGTCGGATAAAAAAAATAAAACGACATCGAAACTGCAGGGTTATTGAAATCTACATTATAATATACGAGTATTATACCTGTATTATTCACACTATAATATAGTTTATTATACGCGAACAAATGAACGATGCGGTTTTGCGGGTATCGACTATCGAGTGGCACAGCAGCAACGTATAGTCGTACAATGTATATAATTTTATAGATATATGCGTAAAAATATAGGAACTGACAAGTGTCGTAATCACAGAGGTTTGAGATCAGTGTTAGATAAGAAATAACAATGATAAAATCCAAACACTTCCGACGACCCATTCTTTTAATTTTTTTTTGCCATCGAAATAGGTATTATATTTTATAGGTTGCAAGTGGTTTCATATTTTTAGTTCGAGTTATATAGCACGTTTCCTAGTCTTTGCAAAAGTAAATCGTTTCTAATTTTTATGCACACTTTACCGCTGCTAATAGTTACATAGTAATTGTTTTAACTGTCACCGGATACCGTCGTCATAATTTATATTTATTATGTCTCTCGCGCGTATTGTCACCCGATACGTTTTGTTGTCTTCAACCGTCTAGTAGTTACGACATAATTCTACCGTAATTCAAATTTAATTTAATATTAGTAAACAATGTTTACAAAAAAAAAAAAAACCATTTATTTTTTATAATTTAATGTTACTGATGTAAATATCAACATAATATTAAAAAAATAATTTAAATAATCAAAGTAATCAAAATTATAAGCAAACTTACGCAAAAATATAAGCGATGACATAAAACAATTAAAATGCATCGTTGGAGGTAAAACACATAATGATTTTTTTTTTATCGAAGTCCTATGCTATACTTAAACCATTAAAAATTTAATTTTTACTTGAAACCAAATTTATGTACTTCTTTACGGTATAGCTACAATCGAAATAACGAATTTGTTTAATGTATTATTTAAAATCTAATAAATCAATTTAAAAAACTACTCTTGTATCCCTAAACGCGTTTTCATTTTGCTACTCTTTTATTTCAAAAAATTGTCTACTGATATACAATATATGGATATTACAATGAAGTATAAAAAAAATATTATTTACCTGTTATTAATATTAGGGTTTATTACATTAGCCCTCAAGATGTTCTCGTTAGCAGTAGTAATCACTATAAGTCATAATATTTCTAAAAACGATATTCCATCCGAGGCGGCGATCACCGAGCACTGTTCATCTGTGTGTTACTTAAAACGCGAAGAGTTAAAACTATGAAAATACAAATAATAAAAAATTTAAATAGTATTAAAAAAAAAAAAAATGGGCACAATTGACAAAGATTAGTTAATTAAAACACCGCACACTCCGATAATAATTCCGAACGGATTGTTGTGAACGATAAAATACGCAAACGAAACGATAACGACAGTATTATAAAATGCATACGATAATACTTATGATTATGTTGCGCCGCACTGGGTGAATGCACGCGGGTCGACACCTGTACGAAAACTGAGCTCGTCTCCGGCAGTCTGGCGGTTCTTTCACTCGCCGCCGTCGCAGTGCCGGCACTCTCTCCCGGCGCAACCTGTTCCGCGAGCGCTCGCGCCACACGGCGACGGTTATTTATTTGTATTCGATCCGAAGCGGACGGATGGACGGCCGGCGGGCGCTAAAGAAAGGATTACACGCCTATATTAAAGACTATAACGTCGAACTGTCCACCGTTCCGACTTGAATCGGTTAAAAACGCGTCCTTGTGGATTTACCAAAATATTGTTGTTTTTTTTTATGTGTACACTTTAGTCTAAAACGGTAAACAATATTACCGATTGATTATTTTTAAATGAGGACAGAGAAGAAGATGTGTAATAATAAAGTAGTACAGCCAGTATAGGTATAAGAAAAGTTAGGTTAAGTGAATTAATGTGTCACCTCATCACAAATGACACAGTTCCGATGAATAATACATAAAAGGGAGCTGTATACCGATAGAGAAAAGATAATGATATAGTGTTGCCGAGGGAGAAGATTACGACCTAGGTGCGCACGGGAAAGAAAACGATAGGTAAGGAATCCGACGGATGTAGGAAAATTTATGTGAGTATCGAACTGCATCAACGCACCATTATTCATTGACAATAATCGACGTTCGCTATTCTAGAACAAAATAGCGCTTATAAAAATTGTGTTGTAGTGATTAGTGCTACATATAAGTATCACTATAGTAAGTATAAGTATAAGTCACAAGATTTAATTTAAAAAATATATATATATTTATTATTGTTAAATGCATATTAGTACATTGATGCGTCTATCTGTGTTTATTTCGTAAATAAAATCAATTTTCGCCTAACGATTTCTATTTATATCATAATAATGTTGTGTTTGCATAGTATCTATCATCCATTTCAAATCCATATACATACGCATCTGCCAAGGTATAATAACCCGATTACATTTCGCATTGCACTGCACTCTTTTAACTGAATTATATTTGTTCAATCAAATTTTCCAGTTGAATTAACTTCCGCTTTGCATTAATTTACACTATTTATAGTTTTCTTCACTTCACTGTGTATTATTGTATATAAAACATTATTGATGACCGATACTAACTGTATCTAATTTAATGTTTTGTTTTTCACTATAGATTCATTAATTTATTTATTCTTACTTACTTCATGCTTGATTACTTATTCACATATATACATGTATATTAAATAAATATAAAAACATACTTATTAATACTTTTTGATTTAAAATGTTTTAAAAAGATAACGTGGTTCGTCAAATCATAACATAACATTGTATGGGTATATTTATTTTGACTATTATACCTATGTTTTGTTTTCGGAATTTGGTATACGTGCAATCGCATCAAAACAATTTATATAATAATGACTAATGAGTCGGCCAAAAAACTATGAAATAAATTTAATCTATTTGCTGTCAATGAAAAGAATGTGTTTTAATACTTACTATTATAATTAATATTAACTGCAGGTGTATTCTTTTCTGACATACTATATTATTATAGCCTTATAATAACTGGTTAACCGGATCTAAATAGTAAATATGTATCCTGATTAATGATTACAGTGTGTTGTAGAACAAAAGTCCGTGCAAATAATATCTTAAACAATTTCAATACGAATACGTGAATAGAATAATATCGAAATCAGATAAACAACTTCTATCATAGTGGTATATCAAGTATTCAATTTTAAAAAGTCTACAGATGTGTACAATACAAAGAAAAATAAACAAATTTAATTATTGAATCGATCGGTTTCACGATCATTTCAAATTAAAAATTAAAACACATATTCTATCACAAGTTTCTAACGAAAATTGAAACGCACAATTAATTATATTTTCAAAAAACAAAATTAAATTGTTAACTAAATTATTAACCACGTGTGCATGGTTAACTGTGATCTTTAAGAGTTTTATTGTTACCTATTGGTGTTATTTTATAAATTATAATTATAATTTATCACAGAGTTTAACTTAAAATCCAAGTGTAAATTTAAACGTATCCTTTATCCGTTAAAAATAATGTGCTGTAAAAATAATTTCTAATATTTATGTTTTGATAATTTTTCTACCAGAAATATAATATATATTATTTTATGTTTACAGATTAATCTGCAGTTGACTGGTTTCATGAAACGGCTGAATGAAATCTATTTTAATTTGAATGATACGAAATAGAAGATATTATATAAAAAAAAAAAAAACGATGTCAATTATTATTTATAATATACTTTCAGCAGTTATTATAAACGTATTATAATGATATAAAAACTATTTTAGATTCTGAACGGAGTGATGAATGTATTTTAACTTAACTTTTTAAATTTTTAGTCACACGGCGATATTCAAAAATATAGTCACAGCCAATAATATACGACGTTTCGAGTGTCCCTATTTCCCCACGGTGTATGACTTTTCATCAGCCGAGTACGCGGAAATATTTGTCCGACTGTTTGGATTGCTGCCCACACTATGCAGTTCGAATGTTCTTGTATGTGTGCAGCCAAGGCACGAACAGTATCAATGTCATCCAATAAAACGTAGGTACTGACCGACATTGTCATGGACGGCGATATAATAATATTTGAGTTTATTGGCTTTAGCGAGTCAATATAATAGTGCACACGAAATCGTTTATAATATCCTATTCTACACTACGTATACTCACATTTGATAATGTTGTCATTGCGTTTTTTCGTGGGAAGTAAGTTTACTATTTGGCAAAAGATCAAGTACAAATACAAACGATGTATTGTTTTACAATATAGGCTTGCTTTACAGGTCCTGCGGAGTTGCGTTAAAAAAAAAAAAATTAAAAATTCGACAATTTATCTGTTTTCTATTTTTTTCATTTCCTCGTTTGTTTCATCAGTGAGTTTATAATATTTAGTGAAAACTCAACGGAAGTTTGTTTTTCGAAGCTCTCCAGACCGTTAAATTATTGTTTCATTTGCCATGTAATATTATACATCATAACTGTACAGGATAGATATTCATTGTCGATATATAAAAAATAAAACTACAAAAAATGATCAACAATTTTTAAAAATTTTCTTTTAATATTTCATACCTATCTGATTTTATAACATGAAAGTGCATCCAAACCATCTAATTGTCTACAATTTTACGTTAACACGTTTACTGATCTATATTGTATATTGATATTTCATTTTATTTTATTGCTTGTATAGAGATTTTCAGTGACAATTAAATCAAAATATCTAAAATGTCGGCTAGATTAATGAATTTATTCCATCACGTTAAATGAATAAGTAGGTAATAATCAAAATAATAAACATATATTTTCATTATAACTCAGGGTATACACTATACATATAATATAATTATTTTTAGGTACAGGTAATTTGTGTAATTTTATTTTATATAGGTATTATTATGTCATTACTTAACGATTCGCTTTTTCGTACGGTCGTCCGACGATCACGAAGGCGGTGTTAACGCAATATTGGTACATATTATATCATCATGTATATTATAATAATATAAACTATAAAGTGTATAGATACAGGGTGATATTTAATTGATCGTGTACCAAGCAATATATTACTATATATCGGGAGATATGAGGAAACTTAAAGTTATTTTTTTTAAACGATCAAGACCCATCATGTATTATTCTAAAATTGTCCATGTGTCATCTTATTAGTATTTGTTCGTAAAATTAAAATGTTTTGATAAACCTCGCCCTGCTATAACGATAAAATGTAATCACCCTGTACATACTTGCGGTATGTGCGGTATGTTATAATGATATACAATATGTACATTATACATATTATATACTATATAGGTATACTCGTAATATTATGTTGTACTGCGCGTGTTAGCTCCGGACCGAAAGGAGTTTGGACGCGACCAGTAATGGAATCATCAACGTCCACATTCCTGTGAGACTGTAGCTGCAGCAGCAGTCGACTTTGTGTCGGCGAGATGCATGGTATATAGGCACTAGATAATATATAGAAGCCATTGCAGCACCGTATTATCGTGCTATTATATACATGTTCGTACAATATTATTCTTAATGAGATGTACTCTCGTCCGAGCATAATGCCTCTTCCACACCGACGCGCGACGTCCGCACTGTAATAGCGCAGTCGTATATTAAAACCGATTTCTAGCAAAATTTCATACTTATAAGTATTTCCGAATTCATTGGTCATTATAAAATATTTTTACTGCTACTTCTAGAGTCCATGCACACTTAGTCAATGCACATTTAGTAATATACCTAAGGGTCATCAATCATCCACGCAAATCATATTATTTCAATTATATTATGTATACAGTTACAAATTTACAATGAATTATGTTATTATGTAAAATCGATCAAATTTGATTAAACTCAACTTTGAGGCTAATTTTTACACACGGATAATTACATTATTTTTCAATTTATTTTTCACTTATTCGTTTATTTCAAACTTTTTTTTTGTCGTCGTTATTCATCATCGTCTATAGTGTAATCTTTACAAAAGCATTATTGCTATGATTATATAATATATTATATCTATAATAATATCATATATATATATTGAATTTATCTGCATAACATTATGTCCAAAGACTTTGGGCGCGATTGGCGGCTGCAGATTATCGTTATTATTTTTTTTGACGAATCCCGAGGGCTTTTAACCTACCTACCTATTATATCCGACGAACGCCCGAAATGCATGTTCCGCCAATAGTTGCGGATCGGTATCGTTGATCAAATTATTTATAAAATCATCATTCCGACTAGCCTTAAAATATGCATGCTTAAAAATCATCATATAAAATCGTTGCGATCGAAACCGATATTATATACAAATGGGCACATCTTATATTTATATACAATAGTATAATATACTGCACGTCGGGTTAGGTTATGTTATAATGACGACTTATATACCTCGCTGTTATGTCTCGTGATACGTCATTGCGATACGTACGCCTATCGGACATTTTTATCTAAAAAAAATTAATATTCCAACGCTAAAAGGGAAGTAACAATACGCTGAAATTATGGAAGTTAACGATCGTGTACCTACTCATCTATTACAGCTATAATTAGGGTAGTTACGCTTATTTTAAGTGATATTTTAATTTAATATAATGGGTAACAATTTTTATTTTATCGTGTTGAGAGTAACATTAATATATACTTTTTTCATAAGTTTCTTAGGACTTAATAATAATTATTTTAATAATATTAATATATTATGCAGACAAATTAATTATTAAGGTACAACTTTTTAACTGTTACATTTTAAATTATTATTATGTGCTACTCATAGCAATTTATTTAAATTTTTACTCAAAACAATGTAAAATAACATAAGACTGGATAATATTAATTTAATATTTTTGTATAATATATGCTACTTTTTTGTTTCAAGTAAAAAATTATATTTACATAGCACTTCTAGAACTAATAAAATGTTTTCCCTTCAAATTGTCACGGAGACGTAACCATAACTATAATATAGTTGTTATTAGCATAATAACATGGTGATATAGTTGTCAAGTCTTTCATACAATTGTCAAGGTTTTTTTTTACCTGTTGAACTAAATACTTTATTCTATTATTTTATATAAATAAATACTGCGAAATTAAATTAAATGTAAAATATATTATTATTATTTTAATTAAACCGTTCGGTACCTAAGCTTTTGGATTATATTAAGTTTCAATTACATTTAGATTTTAAAGTATTTTTTTCATAATAAATAGTTTTATATTTTATTAACTTTATATAAACTAGTACTTTTGATGTCAATTCGGAGAAAAATATCTAAGACGCTCACTCTTATTTCAATAAACACAAAATAATTGGATGTAGTTAATAAATAATGATATAATTATAAATTAGGTAAACATTGTAATTGGTGCACTTTCCCTCGAATAAAATATCACAAAACAACATGATATAATAATCGTAAAAATAATTTTTCTACTACCTGCTAAAAACCAACAGTATAAAGTATACAATTCACATAGATAATTGTTTAATGTTATGAAATTTACTTTTTATCGCAATTCATAATAAAATAAAATTTTTAAGTAATAGGTACAAATCTGTTTCTAACTACAATTATTCCACTTTACGTTTTTACATTATAAATATTATTATATAATAACAATTTTAGATTAAATATAATTAGGTACATAGCTATGTATATATGTATATATTAAAGCTATGTATCACCTTTATAATTATTAATTATTTTTGATAACATAAAATATTAAGTTATCACTAAATTTAAATTTCGTTACAACAATAATATGTTAACTTCGGTTGTATTCAATTATTTTTAGACATTTTTGTATACAATATAATACTCGTATAATATATGGCTTATAAGATTAGTTAATTGTTAAAATCGTAATTAAAAAAAAAAAAATTAGTTTCTTTGTACTGTGTACATAACCCACATAGCATACAGGTACTAATGTACTATACTATATAATAATATGTAGGTACTTTATCATACATCAAATTACTATAAAACAAAATACATAGGTATACCTATTGTAATATATTCATAAAATTAATTTACCCATTTGTCAGATTGAAGGTCTTTTCCTTGGTGTATGGTTATTTATTATTTATGAAAGTTTTAGTGCATATCGTAAACTATATGACTTTACACAGCTTTGAAAATTAATTCAGCCGACAGTGTAGTTAAATTATTTATAAAATATAATAATTTAGTTTTGATGTATACCTCTACTATATAATTGAAGAAATATTAAATTTATACTATACAGAGTGGTTCATTAAACATACTAATTCCTTATTATATATATATATATAACAACGAGTATATATTCAAATTATTGATATTTTTTGTACTAAAAAGTTCACTGTGGTGATACAAATTTATTTTTGACAAATTAACCTCATCCCCTCCCTTTTTTGTAAATAATTTCATGGATAATCTCTTTGAAGATTGTGTTGTAGGTACCTAATGCGAAATCCAGGCGAGTATAGCTTTTTGGTTATTAAAATGTTTTTTATAAGGAAAATAGACCATTAAAATAATTTTACAAAAAATATGAAGTATATAAAATATTAAATCTTATGTTTATTGTACTTGAAGTTTTTTTAAAAAATTATATATAAATATAATCGATAGATTAATAACTAATATATTTAAATCACCATGAATCCCTTATTGTCCAACCAATTATATCATAATTATAGACCTATCCTTAGTACAAAACGTTAAATAACTTAAAAAACAGATTTAATTTCAAAATAAGATAATCTTTAGCTGATATATTTAATAATTCCAAAAATCTGATTTTGAATAGCTACATAATAATTAAAGAAAAAAAAAGAAGTGAAGATGATGAATTACAGTATAGTAATACTATACAGTATAGTGTATAGGTATAATGTTAAAAAAATAGTCCTATAGGCTATAATGTCGAAATAAAATAATGGTTTGATTGTTCAAGAGGAAAAATGTAAACTATTATTGAATCTATAATATGTAATATTTTATTTAAGTAGTTTCACTTTACGTGCAGACCTGTCCTTTTAATAAATACATTATTTATACTAGCTGTTTTATTGTTTAAAGATATAAATAATTTATTATTTATGTATTTTAGAAATTGCAGTGTCCTTTATAACAATATCAGATGCAAGGAAGTACGACTCATATAGCTTGTATAATAGGTACATGTTATTAATTATTATTAAACATTTAATAAAACGCCCAGGTACGGGTGGTATTTTATTGAAAACTATCAAGTAGGTTTTGTATATTATACAGACACCAATTATGTCCTGTATAGAAAAAAATTAATTTTTACACAAAATCTGAAAGTATAATGTACTTATGCACGAACATGTTTACCGATTTGTTTTTACTCGGTGTGTATTAAATACCTAGGTACCAAATATTAAAGTGGAAAACAAATATTAATTTATTTTTCGAAATCTGCACAAACAGAAAATGCATATAGGAACACTATAAATACCTTATTATGGGATTGTATATATTGTGATCACCTTGACCGTACGTCCCATTTTCCGCAATATTCCTAGGTATGCATAACCGACCGGAACCGTACACTCGTTTAAATCCTGGATCACGTGGTGTTTAATTTCCGCTTTTCTTTCTTAATCCACTTTTCACGGCAGACGATACCGAATTTAATATATAATTTTATAAAACCAAAATTTAACAGAGCTAGACGCATGTGCCTATGCATAATTTATCTCGTTTTATATTAGTCCATTAAACAACTGCAGCAACATATTTTTAACCATTATACTCTAATAGTCTTTAAGCATTAAAAAAAAAAAAAATCGTTACAGTTTATCAGAATGTGTTACACGATGGTTTAAAAATCAAGAGGGTTTCGAACAAGTAGGTATACTGCACTTGGGATGTGGTGGCATGATGTATAGTTTTGATATAAGTAAATTCTATATATTAACATATACTCACATTTTATTTCAACAAAGGAAAATAAAATAAGCTAAACAAATGTGTTCAACGATTGATTACCGATTTATCACTGTATAATACGACTACCTATAATATAATGTCATTATAATATGTACATTGGTCAGCCACAATATCCCGTTTGTTTGTGTGTTGACAGTTTAGCGCCGAAGTAGTACGGTAATACTGCATAATACTGTTTTGTTTCAGTTATCGAAGCCTCGTAGATGGATATTGTCGATGATGAGCTAACGCGGATCGGCGAATCGTGGACGATGAGAAAACAAAAATATTATACTATTGGTCGTGATGATTATCGGAGCGTTGTTAATTAAAAACAAAAAAAAAAAAAAATGTTTTAATAATATTATAATAAATAAAGTCCGACGAACCGCGAGCCATCATAATAGCACTGACCGCCCTACGTATATAATGTATACCGCGTGCGTTTATGATTATAATTATTATTATTTGTCGGTATACGACGACGGCCATTATTATAATATCTTGAGATTGAGATCATACGCACAATATTATAATATTATTAAACACTGCAGATATATACCTATGTTTATTATACAGTATATACCTAGTTATAATATAAGTATATAGCGATGATCAGCGGTACGCGTTTATAACATCGTTCAATACAGATACTTAACTACATGTACTTACGTCAGCAAAAGCAGTGAACAACGGTACCTGTATATACACCACTCGGGGAGTGGGTGGAAAAAAAGAGTGAACGAGTCTTGTACTATAAGGTGCGTAATATTTCAATCTACAGATAGATTGTTATTATAATATAGGTATAGTGTGGGAATCGTTAACTGGTACTTATCTCGTTCGTATAAAATATATATTGTATTTAAACGGTGTGATCCATTACACTAATTTTCTTAGTCAATATATGCGTTATGAAATCAAAAAAATAGTTTTATGCGGTTTTAAGTATAAAGATACTATATTTTTAATTACAGCGGATATTTTATAATATTAATTAAAACGATTATTATTACTTATCTGTATTATTATTAATTTTTTGATTGGATACCAAATAAATAGTTGTTGATTTATGAGTGATAACAATAATAATGTCTATAATAAGCATTATAAAGATTTTGTGAGCTGAGTAATAAATCAAAACTTACTGTTTTGATTTACCATTTGACATTTTACAACAATATTAATATTTCGATTTTGTCTAAATTTCTTTTCCGTGGATAATTATTTTTTTTTTATTAAGATACTAGATACAAAATATGAAGATGCATATTTTTCACAACGCAATTAAAAATAAATGCAGGTATAATTTTATGGTGCGCGGGTAAGAGGGAATAAGTCAAAATTCACTACCTACTTTTCAGGAAACAATAGATAAACTTCTCATTTCTTCAATAATTTTATTTTAAAATTCTTATTCTTAATAACTCAATCATATTATTTGATTTATTACCTTTTAAGCATAATTCTTTTAGTAAACATAATATAATTGGAGATGGAATGTATTAAATTAACTATACCTACCTTGGTATTAATTAAACAAAAAAATGGTAATGCAACAAAATGGAATAAGTCGACTTGTTTCATTTTACACGGATATAAAATTTTATTGATAAGACTTATTCCCTTTTATCCACGCATTATATATAAATTATAACCGACTTGTTTTATTTTTCACAAACGATTTAAGATAAGAAATATCCAACATTATTTTAAATTGTTTAATGAAATCTACATAGAATTTGTTTCTTTACAAGATGGCATAATAGTCAAAAAATGTCCAAAATTGACTTATTCCCTTTTACCCGCCCACCGTCCAATTTATAAAATTATTTTATTTGCCCAATTTCTATATATTATGTGATTGGCAGAATCATAAAATTATTTTAAAAAACAAATTAAGAGGTTTATTATACTTGTAGTAAAATATAGAACAAATTATTTTTAGGTTTGGTAATAAGATCAAAAAATATATTATTATTAAATACATTTTCTAATGCACATCAGGGCAATTATTTATGAATAAAATCGTACTAGAATAATTTTAAAAAATGATTATTTGAATGAAAAATCATGAAAGAAGTATTTGAGCACATATAAATATTTTGTCAACTCTGGGTGTATGAACTATATGTTTAGGTCAATTTAGATGGAATTTACTTTTTTTTATAATTTGAATTTTCGGATGATTCAGAATCGATATAATACATTTTCTGCATTGTAGTGCATCTATACAACTAAGTAAAAACTAAGTAAACTAAATTAAACTAAATGTAGGTATTTTATATTTAGCAATTTTATTTACTTTTAAATTATTTAAAACAATGTATCTTATACTAATATTTAAACGTAAAAGAAAGACGTATCTAGTATATTTTTAAATTTTGAAAAATATCAAATGTAATTTATTGTATCTTATATCTAGAGATTAGAGATAAAAATATATGTACTAGCTCGTATCTAGTAGATATCTAATTATATCTAAATATTTTTTTCATATATTTTGCCCATCCCTGTTCGCATTAATAAAACAGCTTATTATTTTTTCAATATCAGCTGCTATATTCTATACAAACATATTTTTAGAAAAGTATTCAGGTACTCTGATTAAAAACGTGGGCTCTCATTAAAAAAAAAAAAACTATAGACGTGATTATATATATATATATATATATATATATTAAAAAAAACAGCTATAAAATTAGATTTTATCAGTGAAGTGGTATAAATACTCGAGAATCGAAACCTATCTAGAAACCATATGAATAAAAAAAGTTGTTTGTATTAAACACAAAAATTGATTTGGTAAACATTAGTGTATTACTCGTATATACCTACTATAGTTGAACGGTTCGTTCTGCATAATACCTATCTACGCGTATACCACGTATATTATCCGTGTAACGTGCGTACTGAGCGTCTTATTACAATTTATTTTTTATTTTTGCCGTGTGCTTGTTCGTTATAATACATGTGTGTAACACCACGTCATGATGGGTACAGTCTTTGGGTACCGCGGGAGGAGTCGTACGAATAGTTTTCGTCAAGGGCTAGGTCGTCCTACTTGAGATGATTATCGTCGTCGTGTATATAATAATAAATATATATTCATCGGGTTAATAGGGTTAAACGTGGTCGTGGCAACAATGAGCGTGGCTAATGCGGTGATTGGATCGCCCGTGATATCAACGCGAGTGCAGGCTTTTGTTGTTTTTCCGACCGCCTATACCCGTCTGTAATATAATAATAGATATAATATAATACGCGGAGACGACACTTTTTTCTCTTTCATTTCGTCGTCGTTATTTTTACGATATTATATATTTGATCTTGATGATGTATATACACGTTTCTTTTCGATTTCGTCAGTATAGTAAGTTATTGTTGTCTAGAGTTGGTCAGACGGCTAGTCGATCGACAAATATTGCGTCTATGCTATGTACCGTAGACATGCGATGGTAAGTACCTATATTGTATGATTTCAGAAATTCCTCCAGTGGGGAGGTTTCGATATTAGCGGAATTACCTTCTTTTTATTCGATTTCGTAGCAGCAGGACACTCGCCACGCATATTACGTATTTACGTATGAATCAACAATAATGATATAGTGATAATAATTCGCAGCGATTATTAATTTATGAATTTATAGTAGAGATGGAAAATCAAAGCACAGCCATATAACTTATTATTAATAACTAATAAGTACTTATCATATAACTATTCAATGACTGCATCGAACCGTTAAAAAGAAAAATCAATCATAAGTATGTAAATAAAACAAAGCATAGTATTGTCAGCTAAAATGCTTAAAAAATTAGTTAAACTCGCTTATACCAGTATTAGTAATAGTCTCGATGTGAAATGAAAAAAAAAATCAATGATATATTGTTATTTTGTATAATTTCTAAAGCGGCATGGGTATGACAATAAAATATTTGTATAAAGTGTTACAGACTTATTGCGTTTTAGATTAAAAAGAAGCTTCTTCAGACGATACTGTTCGGACCGGTTCTGTTATTGGGTGTAGGTATATAGTTATTTTAATGACTATTGCTTTTTTTTAAATAATAATAATTATATTTTTACAATTAAAATACTTATATTTTTATTCAAGTTAATTTAAAGTTTTTATGTTTATTTTATGCTTTAAAAAAATTTAAAGTTTAAAGTTTACGGAGCTTAAAAAATCTCTATACTTTTGTCATTAGACCACATATTATTTGTGTACGATATGAAATATATTATTATTTCAAGTTATAGTCTATAGACATGTAGAAAATATTATTATTTTTTCAAAATTAGGGTCAAGAGCGTATTTATACCAGTAAAAACTATTTTAATGTAAACATTTATCTTAAATCATTTTCTCGTCGTTTCAGTCATCTTAACCATGAGAAGGTTCACACAGGTCATAAACCTTAAGTGGTAATAAGTAAGTACTACGAGATGCATATATGCGCAACGACTAACATGAACGAATCCGTATAGTGGTTAGAATTATGCATAAATCATTTTTAAATAAATTCTCTGGATAACTTCGCATAATAAACTGCAACTTCTACACGATTATCATAAATACAATTTAGCCATTTAACTTTACGATATTTTCTTGTTTTATCATTATATTACTGTTGCATTGTGTTAATGTATTTTTACAATTACTGTAGTTAAAAATGACTAACAACGTAATAGCTTATTAGATTTTAGAGTAAAAAATAATTAATATATTTTTGTTTTTTTTTTTTTATAGAGCTGTTTATTTACTGGAGTCAAGTTGCTACCATAAATACTATACGGAAAAAATGATAATATTACGTACGTATATTTAGTAAATAATAAAACATAATATCCATTTGATATGCATACATTGTATAACATAATTTATAACTAAATATATGTACTCATATATAATATAAATGTGTATCTTAACCGTTTGTATTTTACCTGTCAAATACAAAGACAATAAAACAAACATTTTTGCCGTCAGTCAAGTGTAGTTTAATTTCTTACATTAATATAGTCAATAATTTTCACGTCTAAAATATTCTTATGAGTTTATTATATTATTAAGGTTTTCGTGAATAAATATATTAGTAAATGATTATGTAAATAATAAGATCAGTGGAACCATTAATAAAATATGTCAAGTATATTTAATCAATGATGGAACTATATCGGTCAAATAGCTAAATTTATTTTATAGGATTTTAAAATGTCATATTTTCTTTTCTGTACTAATTGCATTGACGATGTCGGTATACTTTTATAGTACTAATAAATAATAATATTTATATGCATATATATTGAGGTACTATTTTCGTACACCATATCTCACTTATAGTTTCTACAGGACTTTCGCGGCGGCAGTGGAATTCGGTATAGGTCCTGCTTCGCCTGTATAATCAAAACAAGTCCTGCAAACGTTTGTTTAGGCGATAATGGTTTCATTACGCGGATGGCGTTCGAATGTGAGCACCGCTGCTACGTGTAGGTATTACACGCGAGCGTCACACAAGCGTCACACAAGCTCAGACGCACGCCTTGTTGTATACATTATTATATGATATTATTATGTGCTTCGCGGAAACGGTTTGACGACAAACTCGTAAATACACTAACCGTGTGTGTACCGAACACACCTTTTCGAAAGCGTTCGCGCCTAGAATATAATATAATATATTGTAAGCATGCGTATGTTATAACAAGTCCATACCTATATATGCTTGTTTTTGCCTCGTCATAATATTATATACACGCGTATAAAGTTTTCAAAAAAATAAACACGAACTAAAAATATTGTTGTTTTTTTTTTTTACATTTTTACCGCACTTTAACCGGATCCGTTCCGAATTGAAGACAACGAAAATTGGGGACACACGCGCTTAGGTATTTACGTAATATTATTATATTCGCCGTGATAACATATCACATATAAATCATTCGAACCCCACGTGTGGTACGCTTTAGAAACACGGAAAAAACTGTTTTAGTTAACAGTATCGTTTTTATAAATACTAAATTATTATAAATGGTATAAAAACTAAATTAAAAAAGTTATTGAAAAAATGTACACATATAATTATTTAAAAAAAGGTTTATTTAAGATTATTAGTTCAATGAGTTTAATAAGTTAATAATAATATTATAGAAACACATAAAATAAATGACGTATAAGAGATTTTAAGTGATGGAACATATTGTGTGTTTTTTTTTTTTTTTAATAGTAACATTTTCTAAATAATACAAATAATCATCTTGCCTCTATAATAATTATATATTTTTTCATCAAGTCTTTATATTAATCCGCTATTGTAAGTAATGTATAAACAATTCACGTTTAGTCAATACATTTATATTAGAATATATAAGTTACAAATCATCCAAAGTTTATTATTTTTTTTTTTTTTACAAAAACGTGTATGCTGTAGATTATTGGTAGTTTCATTTTATGCACGTTACAGTTCTGGAAAAAATAAAAACAACAACTGATAGAAATTTATTGATCATACATGCGAATCATGCGAATATATGACTTTTAAAGAACTCCTTTTGTTTGTACGAATAATTAAAAATGATTAAAAAGTAAATCATTGTAAATTCGATAATATTCCCTATTCATTGTTTCTCTCAAAAACTCTAAAGGCGCATTGTATAGGCCACATATTACATAGTACAGTATACTGTATAGTGTATGGCATAAAAAGTATAGTAAATATTAAATAATATAATGATTCATTCTAATGTCTGATCAGTAATTAAAATAATATAGTTGTCTGTGCATGTAACCATAACCAATTTTCAAAAAAATATGGAATTATGTTCATTTAAGTATCACACTATAACACTTGTGCGTATAAGCATAATGCACACTACACAGTGTGATAGTTAAGTATAATTATAACTATTTACATATTATTAGTTTATTTTCAATATTTTTTGAAATTTAGTGAAAAATATATTTTTTTTTATGATTATATTATAATAATATTATGTATTATAATACATATTATAATAAATTAATTATTAAACCGTTTTGTTAAATATTTTAGTGAAGTAAATTTGAGTTTTAATTATTTCAAAATTGCTACTTTTAGCGCAACGAATTAATTTACATATTTTATGATATGTAAGTATAATATTATTTTACGTTATTAAATTCTAATTAATAATGAAAAAAATTGAATATGAAATCTAGCAGAGATAAGTAATAAAAAAAATTTCATTCTAAAAACATTAGTTATTTTTTTCATACCAGAATACCGTAATAATTATTTATGATTTCAGTAAAGTTTAAATCAGGATAATTATAAATACAATTATTACTATTACTCTTTATCTTGTATCTCAATTGATAAAGTATAGTGGTACTACTGATACTAGTGATTTTAAACTTCCATGTCCTATTTTTTGCAAACAAATTTACTCTATATTTACTTAGTTAGATAAAAAAAACATTTGATACCAAAGTTATTTAGCCAAGATAAATTAACAGATAACATTTTTTTTATGATCTAGATTTTATACAATAAGTATGATTATATTATTTATTTAGATAATTATCGACAAGCTTAAATATCATAGCTTTGAAAGTTCTGCATGGGTACTTTTAGATTCTGAGTGGATTGATGAATCTATATATTGATTTAGTGACAACGGTTTTACAGATAATTATTTTTTATGTATGTATTTCTAGTTTGAATTTTAACAAAATAACGTATTTTAACAATGAATAACGATTTTGTAATTATTTAGTTTATAATTCAATAACATTATTTCTATGGGCATCACACTTTTATTTATATTATAAATGTTGCTTTACACTATGAAATGTCTACAGTATGAGATTAATTTTAAGATATTATCTTTTTATAATATGACCCTACTCACACTGTTGTATGGTAATAATTTAATATTGTTTTGTAAATGCATATTATTACAATAATATAATAAAAACAAGGTTTCGGAAAAAACATAATCTACCTAACGTAATTCTAAAAATAAATAAATGATCTAACTATATCAAAAAACATATCATGAAATATATTTAGTAATACAGGTTGACAGATTGTCTCCCTTTAGAATCGTTTTTTTTTTTTTTTTGTATACACAATTACACTACCTGTGTCATTGAAACAAATCGTGAAAATTCTTAAATTATATATTGTTATTTTGGTCCAAACATAGGCGAAATTTGAGTTTTAAATTTGGGGGGGCTAAATAATTGGCATGTATGTACAGATGTACTGTGTATATGTGTATATATATAATATATATATATATTCCAGAGAGAGATATTTTTGGGGGGAGGGCTTATGGGTCCAAAATATAATCTCGATCAAAAACAGTCGTCCAATAAGTTTTCATGTAGGTACTCTAAACACAAATATCGGTTGAAATTAAGGTATACATTATAAATTTTAGCTTTTATTAAAAATATCTGAAGTTAATTCAACTTGTTTATTACGTATCGACTATCGACACATATTATTATTGATTCTCGCTTATGAAACTTCTCACAAAAATATAGTAATATATTTTTTATGTGTATACTTTGAGCTTGATTGGTGTTGGGTCTATAATTGTATCGATTAGTTAAAATGATTCAACTAATATAGTGATTTACATTATGAATATTGTTATTATTAAGTGTTTATATAATTGTATCGTATATAAAGTTTTGGATGTAAACAATTTTTATTAATTTGAACTATCTGTGGTTAATCACAGTGACCTTACAACAATTAAGTCAATTTAAATTATGCGATTAAACAAAAAAATAATTAAATTACCTCCGTTTCAGTGATTACAACAATAATATTTAGTTCGTGTGTTGTGCTTAACACTTTTTAAATAGTAGAAATGTATCATCTGTTTGAAACAATATTATGTGTTTATTGATGTGTTACTATACCTAAAGAGAATGGTTAAAAATGTGGTAATAACAAAGTTATGATTAAAATTAAACGTCGATATAATACAAAACAAAATGATAGCCACGTTTTATATTCTCGTAGTATAGCTAGTTATAATCTATAAGATAACATTATCTGGCATCTGCTAAGTAAAAATTAAATTTTTTTAGAATGCTTGTATTTTCTGATTTCGGGCGTATATTATTAAGTCAAATCTGATGTGCAAAGGGCAGCATTCTCTGACATTCTATAGTAGTGACAAATTACAAAATATACATATATCGAACACCCGCCGCGCCGCTTCTATTATAAAGTTAAATAAATAATAAATTTTCTTTTTTAATTATCACCTAGATTATACTTTATAATTATTGTTCATTGCATATATGTTATTTAAGTATATTTAATAACTACCTAATCATAAAATTTATTAGTTCATCCTATTATGAATTTGTATTGCAGACTGGAATTATTGGTTTGGTTATTATTATAATTTTAACGTTATTGAATCATTTAATTAAGAATTATTTATCTGCTTATACTTTTATTTATAATCATAGTCTCCAATATGAATAAATAATACAATATTTAATTAATTTTTAATTTTAACCAGGGTTATAAGTACCTACTATATTAAAAAGCTAAATTATTACAATGTAAATAAAGTTCTTTTTAACTATTATACTTTCTAGTTCAAATTAATGCTCATTTTTTGAGTAGGTATAGATACATTTAGAATTACCCACATTGTATAAATTATAATATTCGAATAGTACTAATTAGCTATGATTTATTGTAGGTAAATTATTTAAAGGGTATAAATTAGAAGGATATCATCTCTTCTTCATCTATACTTTTAGATAAGTACAATGGATATAGAAAGTATTTTTATATTTCCTACCTAACTTCATAATAAATAAATAAATTTAATAATTTCATTTCATAAGTAATAATTAATTATTGTTTAGTTAATATAATATGATTTTACTGTGTGTATATTATAGGTATAATATATTTAATTTCTTTTTGATGGAAAATGTTAGGTTTTTTTTTTGGAGGGGGAATGGAAGATGGGTGCTATAGTCGGCTGATAAGAATGGTGTATCAATTTTATTAATCGAAAACAAGGATCTCGGTGTCTCACTCAGTGGCCACTCACTACTCAACCACTGGCCATTACCCACTTATCTAGGTTGTAGGTAGGTACTTATTATTACTGGCTATAATGTTTTAACATTAATTTTACATTTGTAAAAAAATATGACGTACAAATCAATTAATATTACTGAATTTTAGATTTAAATTAAATAATCTTAAATCGAGGGTTATTAATTTCCAATTGGTAAAGTGATTAATGAAATTACAATTAATCAATCAAACCGATTCGACTGAGTCAAAAGAAAAGTTGACCGACTGACATTCTACCCAGGCACTCAGCCTTGAATCAAAAAATTTTTTTTTGCACTTAAATCGGCTGAATATATCTAATAGGTACATTATCTATTTATATAATTTTTATACAATATATATCTGGTTATACATAAGCCATTGGTCAAGGTGACTGGACAATGTCATGCCATACACACATCACAATATAATGTGTTTAAAACTATAGGTAATTCGTTTCTCATTGTAATGTATAATATTATATTAAATTCATAGATAATATTATTATAAATCATAGATAATATTATTATTATCGATTAAGAAAATTAGATTCCTTCGAAACAGATGTCAACGAAAAAGTCGTGATCCGATTGTTGAATATTAATTATATTACACCATGGCAATTATAATTGCATTTCACTCGTTTAATTTTATCATCGAATTTTAAACTTTAGATAAGTAGGTACCTAAAGGTACAGATCGCGCGTCATTTCATTTAAGTGCAATAATACGTGCACATTATAGTACCTACATTTCCCCCGCTACACATAAAAATAATATGATAGGTAGGTACCAAATATCTACCAATTATTTTATAATTATTTCGATTAGTTGTTCGAATGTTGTCCTGCGGTTGTATATGACTGTTATATATATTTATATATTTTTAAGGCCACATGTTACAACGACTTTTATATTAATATCATTACACACGCTCGTGTTTCACAAACAGTTCAGTACGTTTTATGTGCGTTGATTGTACGCATGTTTTTAACTTTTATCGTTTGCAAGGCTCCAGTCGAAAACCACAAAAACCAATTTCATCTCATACAGTCGCAGTCACCGTCGAAAGTCATCTAATAAGTGCGTTTTATACTATTATTATCGTCCGGAGAATACATTTTAATAATTAATAAATAATCATAATATTGTCATAATATGCACGTTGTAATGGCCAATGGGACCGTCATCGGTTTTCGGCGTAGTACATCAAGAACAGATCGACGCAATCTACGACGCCCGTTATCATTTCTTATCAACAATAACATTGTAATCCGAGTTTTTAAAATTCTATTAGTTCTAACGTTTCAGATTCAGTTTAAAAATTTCCAGTCAAAAACTCGCATTTCGTGGACTCGTTGGCCGGATTTTCATTGCGTCGTTCATTGATGCGATCGGGGCTATCCAAGTCGATATTATTTACTGTCGTCGATAAGTTACGATTGTCGTCCGGAAAGTACTTCAACATGAGTGCTATAAGCTTCACTGTGGGACCCAAAAACTGTTCCACGGCCGGCGCGGACGTTTCCAAAATGTGTGCCGCACACCATGCCATCGACAAGCACGTCAAAGTAATATTATGTCATTTACGTCACTGCAAATGTGGTCAATTCTCATTAATAATCCAAAACTGTTGTTTGTGTTATTTTATCGTCAGGACGGCATGATACTGGGCATCGGTAGTGGGTCTACGATTGTGTACGGTGTTCAACGATTGGGTAAGGTCATAACCTAAATATTGTTTGAGTAGTATGTATTCTATTAGTGTGTCTACCTATATTTCAATCTATAGCACAAAGAATGAAAGATGAGAATTTGTCTGTTGTTTGTGTGCCAACGTCTTATCAAGCACGTCAGTTGATTATTGATTACAAATTAACATTGGGAAACCTAGACACAAATCCTAAAGTAAGTATAAAACCTGATATTACAAACTCATTCAAAATTTTTAAAATGTTACCATCATTCAGCTAGATTGTACAATTGATGGAGCAGATGAGATTGAAGTTGGTACTCTGACGTGCATAAAAGGTGGAGGAGGATGTTTGACACAGGAAAAAATTGTAGCATCATGTTCTGAAAAATTGATAATTGTTGCCGATGGAGCGTAAGCATATATAATAGAAATGTTGTTTTATTTTTTTCATTTCATATGTCTATGATTGATGTTAAGTAAAGAGGTGAATCGTTTGGGTCAAAAATGGAAGAAAGGTATACCTATTGAGGTAATACCTATGGCATGTAAACCGATTCAGCAAAAAATTGAAGAAAAATATGGAGGTGAAGCTGTTTTGAGAATGTCCGCTGATAAAGCGGTAAGTTAAAAAGAAAATTATACAGTTAATGTTTATGACATATTCAATAGATTTTAACTATTTTGTATATAGGGACCGTTGGTTACAGATAATGGTAACTTCATATTGGATTGGTGTTTTCCTGACACAAAATATTGTTGGTCATCTGTTCACAATTATTTTAAACAAATTCCAGGTTTGTTGTATTAATTGTATGCAATGTAGTTTACATTATTTAATATTTATCTATTTATTTATTTTTAGGAGTGGTTGAGACTGGATTATTCATTGACATGACTGATGAATGTTTGATTGGAGATCCACAAGGCAATGTACGACTACTGAAGAAGACTGAACAGACCTTAGAGTTGTAGGTTAAATTTAATATCTGTGTTTATATGTCATAAATTATTTGAATTGGATAGCATTCTCTTTTATAACTAAGTATGATAACTTTTTATTAACTTTTAATTTTGTGTTGCTTAAATCAAATAGCGTTTTAGATATTTTAGATCTTCAAATACTGTTTTTAAAAATTATTTTTCATGATTTAAATTAATCTATGATGAATTTATTATTATTTTGTTGTTGTTTTTTATTCATTAATAATATACTAAAATCTAAATTGAAAAATATATTATTAAGGTGTATAATTTATCAACCTAATAGTTATCCTATAATTTATATTAAATATAGATTATATTTTGATTCCCAAATATAATATTTATAATATTTAGTTTTACTTTTATATAAGACATAATTTCTATAACATAGGCGTGCGCAGAATTTAGTGGTAAGTGTTGCTGAAAATTATAAATGATAAGTCAATACCTACATATTATTTATTTGATTAATACAAAAATGTAATTTATTGTATACAATACGTCAATACATATTATTATTATTATTACAATGCTAGACGTATTTTGTAATGTTTCTTATTTTGTAAATTTTAATTACTATGTTACTAACTATTTTTAGTTAGAAAAAATAAAAATTGTGAGTGTTTGCAGCCCGCAGGTGTTGCTATAGCATACCCTGCAACACCCGTGCGCACGCCTATGATCTATAACAATAACTATTCAAAAAGAGAATACAATTTATTCATATATTTTTTAAAATTTACTAATTAGGTTAGTTTTCTAATCAATTAATGATACAATTATACTATAATGTTCAATTAGATTTTATTGAAAAGAATTAGTAAGCATACGGTTTATCATATAATATGATATATATAGTTAGCAAAATTAATACAAATATTAATATTATAATAATTAAAGCACATTAATAATAAAATGCTTTAAAAGGTTGCTTTGAATATAAATGTGATTAAGTTGTGTAATGTAAGTATTAATATTATAAATATTTCTTTACTAATTACCCTAGCTTATAAAGACTTATTTTAAATGTACACAAAGTACAAAACATTTTAAGGAGTAAATCTTTTTAATTTATTAAAAATAAATGTAATAATAATACATCTCCATTGACAATATTATATATTATTCAATGGTTAATCACAATATTATAATGTACAATGTTTTCATTTGTTTATATTTTCTTCTGGTTACATTTTTTTTCTAAGATGATCAGACATTAAAAATAAATGGTTTTTTTTTATTTGAAAATAAAATAAACTTAAAATTTTGATTTAAATTCCAATGAATAGGATTTGGTCACATTAGCCCAATACAAATTGTGTTTAAATACTAAAACTATACTTACTTTATAATTATATTAAAATATATTGATAAAATATGATCTATTTAGTACCTTGCAATAATAAAAACTAATTTGATTAAATTATTACCACAGTTTTATACTTCTATTGAACTGTATACTATAATAGTAATTTGAATAGCCATTAGCTTACATGAGGGGTCTGGGGTTCTATAAGTAAATAATAGCATTTAATTTAAAATATAACAACTTATTTATATGAGCTGAAATAAATTCAACTAATTACAAGTACAATATTCATTAAAATTTTACAAATCTCATTATTTTCTGATAATTTTTTAATATCTTTAGTACTTTCAATTTAAATAGACAGCAATAATTAAAACAAAAATTGATCACAATCATAATTAAAGTTAGTTTAAATTAATATTTAATACAACAAAATAATAATTTTTACAAAAAAAAATTCAATACTTATTAAATTAAGGTTATATATAAAAAAAAAAAAATGGTGAAGAAACGTAATATTATATCGTTCATTATCATAAATAATAACGAATGTTCATAAAAATTAAACTTCTTAAATTTATAGCAAAAAACAATACATTTTTTTTATCAAAATATATTTTTTTTATTATTAACATTTTTGTTACAATATTATATTATATAATATTTTTATAATTTATATTTTATTTTTTAACTAGCTGACCCGGCAAACGTTGTTTGGCCATATACCTAAGTTATTTCGAGGGAATTTCTAGTGTATTTAAAAAAAAAAAAAAACTAACTTATTGAAGTGTGTAAGTTTGTGGTAAATGAATGAAAGAGGCATGAAGCACTGTGAACGATGAAGGAATATAAAAATAACAAAACACCAAACATTAACTTTTTTAATTTATTATGATTTATACCTCAAAGTTAAATATATCATTAATTAATTACGACTGTAACACTAACAAACATTATCAATCTCTTAATGACATAGTAGAACAATATTAACTGTTAGCTCATCTTTAACTAACACAAACAAGCTGGATGGTTTACCCACTCGAGAGCATGCCACGTATAATTGTCCGTGTGAAAAACATGGTGTGTACAAATTTAAGTTACAAACAGACATCTTTTGGCCATGTGACTTGTTGATAGTCGTTGCAAATGCCAATCTAATTGGAAACTGAATACGTTTCAAATGAATTGGCACATCTGTATAGGTATAATAGGGATTCGTGGTATTTATATATTTTCACTTCGGAACTTGCCATTTAAAATGCTGGTTTCGATAACGTTTATCATTAATTTTTGAATGACTTATCGCTTACAGTTGCTCAGCCTTGGCGGGTTCAAATTACTAAGCATAATAATTGGATAGTAAAAATTAACAAAATAATGGCAACCACTAATAAATAAATATTAATTTTAAATCCTATAACCCATAGCAACCATAGCTATATAAACAAAAATTGCATACGTAAATCACAAAATCCCCGTTCAAGCACCTCTCATAATTAGGTTTTGACAACCCTTATTACTTGGGGGTATTAATAGCAGATATTAGCCGATTCTCAGACTTCGTAGCTCTTTTTAAAAATCTTCTCTCTTATTATGTTGGATTTCTGTCTGTTTGTTAGTTTGTCCTAATAACATCTGGACCAATTGTGACTTAATTTGGTACAGAGATATATTAGACCTATGAGCAGAAGATAGGCTAACTGCCAAGTTAAAAAGTAATAGGTCCAACCCCGGGAGATGCTCAAATAGATATTTTGAAATTTACGATGGAAATTTTTTTTATAGATGGTAAGGCATCTATAAAGCAAAAGACAAAGGACAAACAGTCAGATTATTATTATTGAAACTAATAGCAACCATCTATAAATAAAAATTTCCAACGTTAATCTCAAAATACAAATTATACAAATTTATTAAAAGTTAATTAAAATATTAAAAAAATTGAAATAAAAACTGTCCTATCTTTTAAGTTGGACCAAATTACACACGGTGTAAAAAATTTCATCAAAATCGGTCCAGTAGTTTCGGAGTTTATCGCGAACATACATCGTGACACGAAATTTTTAAATATATAGATAACAAAAACATGGGTAGGTAGCACTAAATGACATTCAATTTGGAAGAAAAAAAACGTCGAGTTTCTGAGGGCTCGCGGGCTGATGTCTGTATTTCTGTGTATAACACCATACCATATTATATACCTATTATAAAAACTCTCCCCTTGAACCGAATGTCCGCGTCGCCATCGTCGTTACTGATCGCGATTAATCCACACTGCCGTCATCATTGAGATGCGGAATCGTCACTGCCCAAAGTATATTTTACGATACTAGCTGCGTGTCGTCGTATCCGTCGTCTCGTGAGCCCCGAGAAAACCGGGCGCCCGCACAACCGCCGTGAGTCGAGCGCGTCGGCGACCGAGCTCACGACGATTCTGCGAACTTGTCGCTAAGCGCAGGTTTTGATTCGGAAAACGTGTGCGCCGGTGACAACCCGCCGTCCACTTTCTCTTATATATATATATATTATATTATCCTCTGAAGGGTCCTGTATCGTTCTTTATTATCGTTTCTGTGTCGTTCTGCCCGAGGAGTGAGTTGTCGGAAGCCCGGCTATTCTCCTCACGGAACGCAACATCCGCACAAAAAAATGCGTTTCACGTCACGCCACACCAAGGCAAGACGTCTTTGCCGTTTGCGGGGGACGAGTTTTTACCCGGCCGATATCATTCCCGCATCCAGTCATCCGACCAGAATATATTTCTAACTTCGGCACCCTTGGTCGGTTGTGAAACTTTGTCCATCACAGCTTTTGCAAAGCAGTCGCCTTTCGGCCCGACCTCGTCGACGGCTTCAGTAAACGTCTTCTCGGTTTCGATATCATTGTCGATGACTCATCGATGACAACGGTTGGCGTTGGCGATTCTTCCACTATTTCTTTGACTGCGCTATCAATATCGGTCTCTTTCTTGATCACGGTTTTTTCTACGATCGCACTATCTTCCACGATCGTGGTTTCTTCCACAATCATAGTGTCTTCGTGGTTTGTGGTATTTTCCTCGATCACGGTGTCTTCCACGATCGTAGAAGAAAACGCGATAGAGAAGGAGACCGAGATTGATAGCAGAGTCAAAGAAATAGTAGGATTACTTCAGTTAGCGTGCCGATCGTCGCCCGACGGCGGAGACGTACCAGAAGTTTTGACAACGCCAACCGTGGTCGTCGATGATATCGACAACGAAAAGACGTCTACTGAAGCATTCGACGAGGACCAGCCGAAAGGCGACTGCGCTGCAAAAGCTGTGTGAATGGAAAAAGTCTCACAAGCAGCCAACAGTGTGGAGGTCAGAAATACAGAAATCGTAGTAGATCTTCAATAAATGTTTGTATATTTTGTTTAGTTATATCTATAGAATCCATTTTACTTTTTATTTTGCTGTGCAGACTTAATGTAAACGTCTCGAATAATTTACTATAAAACTATTTTTACTATAACTCGACCGACACCATGGAAAATCTCCCGGACAACGGGTACAGTGTCGTTTATAATATTCTTATTGGCCAGCAATATAACGTTCATCGATTCTGATCGGTTGACATAAGGATTCCGCGGTACTGTTTATTTTTCCAAACATTATAATTATTATTTACCCAATACTCAATAGTACCTATTATAATAATTTAGCGAAGATTTCAAGTATTTTTGATTCTTATTTCTTACATTGTATCCGTTTTAAACTTTCTGGTGATCTTTTTAAATTTATATTTTGATATAATATTGTACTATTCATTGATCAATAACTCTATGAACAAATATATTTTCAACAAAATAATTTTAAGATGACGAGCTGCAAGTGCACATTTTATTATTTTATTATTATTATAATGTCATATAATTATGTTTATATATTATTATATTTAATTAATATTGCTAGTGTATAATAATAATATATTATGTACATTATGTATGTATAGGTATAAAAGGCTCAAATCATTTTTTTTATTGAACACATCAAGTGTCTACGACATCTATCTAAACCATATAAATTATTGTTTGATATTGATAACCATATGATGGTTATCAATATCATATTCTTTGATTAATTTTGTTGATGGTTTTTTTACATGGATAAACGCAGTATACGGGCATACGGCGTGTACCCTCCAATTACTTGGTAACATCGGATTTGAAGGCTAAAGCCTTTTATTAAATAAATAATAATAGAAAAATAGTTTTTACATACAAATTTGTTTTATTTAATATTTAAGATGATGGATGTATTTTTTAATATAGGTTTTTTAATTTATACCTACAAATAGCATTAAAATAAGCGAAATATTAATATACCGTGATATTAAAAGTAAAAAATTGCTTAAATAGTTACTTACTTACTTATCATGAAATACATTCAATAATAATATTAGCTGTAGACCGTCTTCAAATCTCAGAATCGATTTCTTGTACAATAATATATAATTCAATCATTGAATTCGAATTTAACGCAGTTATAACCCACTACCCATTTGTCCACCGTTTTTACTTTTATGCCTATAAATGTTAACAAAAAAATTCTTTCAGTTAAAAAGCTTGAAAATGTAATACAATATATCACAAAAGTGGTTATTTTTTTATACAAAAATATAATATAAAATTTAATCTATACCTAAGTACAATTTATTTTTATAAGCTAATGAAAGCATTAGAAATTTCATGTTTTGAAAAAAATCGACAAAATTTGCAAATTGTGTTACAGTTGAAAATGTATAAAGTATTCAGTTTTTAAAACTTCTTATAACAATAAATAGTTAATAGTCTTGTAATTAAATCAAAAATTAAAAAATATATACATATTTGCATACCTACAGTTTTTTTTTGTAGATATTTTATGTTCAAAAACTTTGTTTTCTGGGGACTTAATACTTTTACGTATTTTATGGATTATACTATAATATATACAGTGTACATTGTACACATTGTGATTTTCGAAATATTTAGTTTAATTTATAAATAATATATAAGTGTTTATATCGTATATACACACAGTACCTAATTTTACTTACGAGATAAAAAATATAAAACACAATTCCAAATTAATTCACTACTTTTATTTTTTATTATTTTTTTTTTTTTTTTTGTATGCATCGTATTATAAATACAATTCCTATTTTTTAGGTTTTTTCACATGTTTAAATAATAATATCGTCTATATAATAAAATAATAATAATAATAATAATAATAATTGTTTTAATAATACCACTACAATGTAATTAAATACCTAATTTTATATAAACACCATAAATAACGCAAGCTAAAACATATTATTACAATGTTCGGTAAAAGTAACAATAAAAATTCCGTTTAACAAACGTTTATATTATTCAAAATTACGCACAGTAACAACTAAATTTCACTACACAAGTATCTAAACAAACTTATGAAAAATCGATAAAAATTTACAATAAATTTTTCTTTATGATTTCTTTTCTTTTTTTTTCGTTACAATTAATACAAACATAATCGTAATAATTATTATCTCGTTATTTATTTAACAACATTTAATTTAATATACCTAATATTATAATTTAATTAATTTTTTTAATGGGGGGCACAGTTATTGATATGTTTCGATTATACATTTTGGTATAGTATTCACCCAGATAAAGCGACCAAAATCACAAAATGTTTATTTACATACAAACGTATGTTTACATTCAAGTACAATAATTTGTTTTAATTTTTTTCAATTTAACATTTTATATATCCACTAACGGTTAATATATAATATAAATAAGATTATAAGGCTACTGTTGATCACATTAAAAAAAATACACAGGCTATACAGCGTTAAAATGTATATAATGATATGTATGTGTTGCAATTAAGAAAGGCTATTTTATTTTATAAATTAAAAAAAAAATAAACAAAAAGAAAATCTGTTTGAGCTTAAAATGTATTTTTTTTTTCATTCTTCGAATAAATCTACAAATTCCGCAATGATCGTAATGATAGTAATTAAATTCTAATAATTAATAATAATAATAATGATGATGATACCTAATAATAATAATTTATATTATTATTAATAACGAAATAATTAGAAAAAAAAGAATATTATAATTTGGACGGATATTATAATTTTTTTTTTTGCAAAAGACGTCGGTAAAACATAAAAATAGCGAAATAACATTTATTTTCAAATAATAATTAATCGTTTGTTATTGGAATGCGTTATTTATTTCATACATTTTGTCAGTGGAATGTGACAGTAATTTTTTTTTTATACAGTAATAATAATAATACATCAACGTCTTTTGCTAGCCTGCGAACACCGTCTTACGTTTAACAGATCTAAAATAATTACCACGGCGATCACAGACTTAAAATAAAAAAGTAAAACAAAATACTTATAATTTTAAGTATTTCGTATGGTATTATTATTATTTTTTTTTTATATATATTATATTAATTAATAACTATAATTATTTAATTCATTAATTATACGCCTAACTGCTTAAAAATAATAATAATAATAATTTCAATATAATACACTGAAAACATACATATTATGTACACCGAAACGCAGGAAAAAAGAATATTTTTTTTTAATATTATTCATTAGTAGTTGTCTAAAAATAAAATGACAATAAACTATAATAGAATGTAATCTTTGGTCTTTTTCAGTTGTATATTATTAATATTACATAAAAAAAAAAAAAAATATTCCGAGAACAAAAACATTGAAAAATTATTATTGTCTCTTAAAAAAATTAAAAACTTAAAAAAAGATTGTCATTTTAAATTAATTATCAAATATCATGTACGCGATTATTGTTTATAATAATTATCTTACGTGTTCCCAGAAATATCCTAATTTTTTTTTTTCGAAAAAAAGACGAGAATACGCAACAACGAAAAAAATCCTCGTACCTAACTAGAAAAACTTCCATGAGCTGCTAAACAAGCTGCACCCTGTAAATTTGTTTGAAACAAAATCTACTCGTAAATAATGGCAAGAAATAAATGACTAAATTGTATAAAAAAATAGTTTGCAGAATTCAATCATTTTGTATATTAATAATAATAATTTGTTTTATAATATATATTTATATATATTCTTTTTTGACTAAACCGTTTGCGGTCCACACCGCCGCAGACCGGCCAAAGCTGTACGGACCGCGCGATCCGATATGATCGACTTCACGCGATCTGTTAGCGTCTGACCATTCCAACAGACTTAGTCTTTTAGAAAATTATTTACAATGTTTAACGTTAATCCCCTTTCAAAGCATTATTGATATGTATTTAGTGAATGTATATGAGCGCGCTTACATTTTTATTTATGTATTTTATTTTATTTTTTATTATTTTTTTTTTTGTGTCATTAGTAATTATTATTGCTAATATCTGAACCACACCTATACGAGGATAGGCAATTTTTTTAGGATAAAAAAAATACATGAGAAACAATCACAGATTTGATGAGTCTTAAGATCTTACACTACCGACTAAAAAAAGCATAGGACGATTATTTAGGTATTAGTTCAAAAGCTTAGGGAATAAAGTTAGGAATTAGGTACACTAAATGTAATATAAATATGATGAATAGGAATGTTTTATAAACACTACAGGCGTACAAGGAAAACGTAACTGCTTTGTACAACAGCTTAAGAAGCTTTTAAGCTAGTAATAATTATTGAATAATATTTTTTTTTCAAATTTAAATCGACTTAAATTATTTTTTTTCTTTAGGGCTTTGGGAGGTTGTTTTTGTCGTGTCGCGAGTTTCTTAGACTTGGGCAGGTACTGGTGGTCTATCTTGTAGTTGTCAAGTGTTGTTCAACTGCATGTGAGTATACGTGAAATTGACGTTGTCCAATTTCTTTTGGCCAGCATACTCCCTATAAAGAAAAAAAAAACAAATGAATTAGACATCGTAAACTTTTCAATGTTTTTGGTGACTGGTTCTCTAAATAAGTATAAATTATATTATATAATGTTTAGTCTATATATTGTTTGATGGAGTGAATAGTACCAAGTACCTTGTGGTGAGAAAGGAACACTGAATTTTATTTTTTTAGTTCTTTTAAGCTCGCGTCTATCGATTTCTGTGTTTGCGTGCAGTTATGTACTCGTATTTCCCGCACGTGTAACCCCATTGTGAATGAGAATAGAAAAAAAAATCGAATAAAGACTCTAAAATAATATGTATATCTCTTTCGAGGATCTCGTCCACGTGTCATGAAAAAAATCCCCCCCTCGCCGCTTTATAAATGGTATTATATTAGTATATTATATTGTGCCTAACAATTTGTTGTGCCCTCCACCTTCTCACCTTATAATATGTTTTCTTATGTACATGGGTATAGAGAAATACGTTTATCAACAATGTCTTCATTTATAGGCGGTCGGCCAATAATTAAACGTCTGCTTTGACTGACTGTAACTCGTTCTATATTTGAAAAAAAAAAACAATAAAAAAAATCCTGTCATTTTTCTCGGGCTAACTTGGATCTTATACTATATCCTAAATACTATATGCATAAGTGTTAGTGTACATAAACATGTATATAATATATTTTATTTATATATACTGTAAAACCATGTGACGACGTCAATGTTTACTATAAATACGTGAATATTAAACGATTTTCTCACACAATGCGACTACACTTAACTCTATATATATTTAAATATTATGTGTACTTGCAGGTGTTACATACAGAGGAACCGTACAACGCGTACGGTATAATATTATATATAAATATAATATAAAATTGTAGACAACACCGGTTTCGAAGAAGTTTACCCCACCTTAATCGCGGTGAAATAACGAAACTGACATCACAGTGTAATACACTCGTAATTTTATTTTGTGACGGTAAATCATTATTTCGCATTGAGCTTGCAGTGCGCCGTTTATTAACGTCACGTCAGCCGTCCTGCAAAGCGATCACAAAACAAAACGTTTCGCGAGTTTTTGAAAGACAAACACCAAAATCGCGTTCTCGTATACGTATATGGGTAACATCAAAGTTGCATACCGTTTTCCGGGGATGTATAACATCATTATATTATTTCGCGTGCGGTAACTACACCAACTATCTCGTATATTACCTGTTATACGGGAAGTGTTTAGGAAAATCACTTGTTATGAACGCATTTGACATTTAAATCATCGTTGGTACGTATTGAATTAACATTATGGCGATATAAGGACCACGCGTGCGTTATATTTCAACAAGCTCAAAATATCATCTTCGAGACCGTTGTTATCTACATAATATTATATATTATTAATTTGTAATATAATATCATACAGTGGCGATTTGACGTCTCACACACACGCACACAAAACATCGACAAAACAAAAACGTACTCGTAGGTTATCACAGATTATACATAATATAATATATTAATATAATGTTATAGTGTTATCGTTTACGGTTTAGTTTTGTTTTGTTTTTCGTTTTTTTTTTTTTTTTTTGATTTTTTACTGACTACTGACCTGGCGAAAATGTCTTTAAGCTCGTGGTCGGACACGAACTGCCCGAGGTTGGCGACGAACAGCGTGGAACAGGGCGGCTGGGGCTGCTGCTGGTTGGGCGGCGAGGGCAGTGCGGGGGAGGGCAGGAACGGAAGGCCGTGTGGGCCCAGCGTCAACGTCGGCTGAAAACGAGCCAATCCTAATATGATTTTATTACGCATAGTACCTTCACCGCAAGCTACGCAAATAACTATATTAAATCGTCTCTCGTCCGTTTCGTTCGTTTTTTATTATCTGACTGTATTTTTTTCCCATCGCACGCGCACACGTGACTTTACTATATGGTCTATGACTATAATACAACTATGCCGTCAAACGTAGCGCGCGCGATCAACACATAGCACTACACTACACCACTACACACACACACACACGGACACGACAACAGCTATTTAACCATTATAAAATGAAATTCTTATGGTCTCGGACACGGCGGCGGCGGAACAAAAAAAAATGTGCAAAGCAATAATATATAATAGCGCGTGATGCGAATGCAGTCGCCGCTGCATAATAATAATAGTTGTTCCCGTCTTCCCGGCCGAAGTGTACCGCTGCAGGCAGGTTCCGGTGAAATGTTGCAGATGGCCGTTTTGCCGGTCCGATGGTCCAGGTACAGACCGGAACACGACGTCCGCGACTTTATAAACAGCTGCCGATCCGACGATGGCTGCCGCGAGCAAGACATTTTCGCCAAAGTGCAGTGCTACCGTGTCCGCGATAACTAAATACTATGACTACGCTAAAGCTACCTATATATAATAAAACTGCAACGTGTACGAAACCATCATATAAGCTCAATAGATATATCTTTGTCGACAGTTGCGACGAGTGTAATATATTCGGCCGAACATGCCGTGCCAACTTCCCGGACTAGCGGTAATTTTTTTTTTTTTATAGCGGCCATAATATGCATTATATACTATAGCATCCTTATATTATATGAAGCTAACGCATTTTAATGTTTTATAGGCGTGTCATATTTATATTGCATCAGCTGTAGGCAAAAAAAAAAAATCATTAACCGATAATTAAAGTCCATAATGATTATAATAAAATTATCTATAGTTTAAAATTCATACATTTCAAAAATATGAACAATAATTGAATTTGTCAATGTCTTCATGAGTTGATTATAATTATAAAAATAATCAAAAATGTATTATTTTATAATAAAACTAAATATAAATAATAATGGATAGTCGTGGATTTATTTTTAATAACCTAAATAAAATTAATTCCATTACCAACAGTTTTTTACAAAGTAAAATTGTATTTATTTTAACATCAATAATATAAATCATATTTTAAAAATTAAACTATACATATTTTGGTAAATTTAATTATCGGTTAATTATTCAATTTTTTTTCCCCTACACTGAGTAAGTACGGCACTATTATAGAGCTATAAATCGCAGATCGCGATGAAAAAAAAAAAGAAAAATAGCAGAAGATAAATTTTAAAGAAAAATATAATAAATAGTTACGAGTAGGTATAGCTGATAAGTGTGTATTCCAACATTTAATGTCCATGACCCTTACATTAAAAATGTATTTACTTATTACTCATTTTACTCCATTACCACCATAACCAAATTTACCACCAATGTTATATGCATTTTGACCAGAGAAACTTTCAAGAAATTTACGAAAAATATTGGACAAACAAATTTATTATTGACTTAAAATAACAAAATAATTCAAATTAAAATTGTAATAAAATGGTTTTTTTTACATTTATTTATTTAAACGTTAAAAAAATCGAAATTTAGTTGATATGTCACGAACTGGGTGAAAAACGATATTTTAATTATATATAATCCCGACTTGTATTATTTCTAGTATTTTTCCTGTAATTTATATGCAAGCGACGACTGGACAACCCGAACCGAATGTAACGAAAATGTATTTATATGTTAATATTTCACAAACCCATTAAAAAATAAAATCACGGCAAAACTCAATTTCCAAAGTTGTAACAAGATCAAAACGTATTTGTAAAAAACAAAAAACACAATTTCTATAATTCTCAACTTTGTTTTTACAATTATTCTCCCTGTTTTATTTAAAATTGCTAAATATTATTTTTGGCGAGATCATTTATTATCACAATCATATATTATAATGAATCATGTTTGAAAATAATACATTGAAACCGTATCGATATCAGATAATATATGATTCGATGCCTGAGCGTTTAAAATGTAGATTTACATCGAGTAATACAGCGTTTTTGACGTATCCGTCATTATTCAGTTAGAAGCGAAGCGTAGGTATATACCTTACTAAATTACAACAATACGGCGACGACGTCGTCTCGTATACGGCAATACAACGTTAAAAAAATACGATAGGCTTGCACAAGTGTCGGTATAAAAATATTATATTATGGTAGCGATATTCTTTTAAACTTAATTGTTAAATTTATATTTCACACACTACCTGTTGAGGATGCGGATGTAGCCCCGGATGGACGAGAGCCGCGTGTTGTAGAGCCGTGGCCGTGGCTGCGGTCGGCATATCAGCGTACGCCAATGGATGATGCCATAACTCAGCTGGAGCGCCGGTGAAGAACGGGGCGCCTAGATCTAGACGGTGACAAAGACAAATAAGTACAAGTTTATTACGACGATGGATCATAAGTATGAGTTGGAAATCACGGGTACGGGGTGGTAATCGTGGGATGGAGCGAGGAGCTACGAAAGTGGCGACGGGAAATCGAACAAGTCGAACGGTACGTATTTAATAGACCGATGCAGTGCTAGATTGTATCCGATTTGAAAATAAAATTGTCCGAAACTGTTTTAAGGAGAATAATATAATATTAATTAGTACCTATTTATTACCCGCGTGAAAACATAATATTATAACAACTATTACAATATTTTGATCAGTATAATATTATTTTAAATTTTACAATTATTCAATTATACGTTTAAAATATGATAATACATAGCATTCTCCGAGTGTAGTAGCCGATTCGTATACTTACAGCGATAAACGGAAATAATCGTCCGCGTGGATGTCGTCTTCTAAGAACCGAGATTATTCGAATAAAACAGTATATAATATTACGGTGTGAATACGACGAAAAGGCCGTATGGTCTCTTAACCGACAGAGTCACGTCATCGACCATCACGGCCGAAATGTCTGCGTATAGCTCCGATATAAGAGGGAATAAATCTCTCCTCCTCCACCCACAACAGTGGGTCTTTACCGGGAACAGTTCGTTTCGTTTTTCAGAGTTAAGTTAATGAGTACCACACAATATAGTATGTATATATTATATAATAATAACAATAATAATAATGTAATAATAAACTATAAGTAACGGCGGACGGGGTTGGTCGTCGGTGCCGGGGAAGTTGACGAGGTTTGCAGGTACTTACGTCCGGTGAGCGGGTGCATCAGGCCTTGGTGCGTGTTGGGCGTGACGTTTGCGTTGGCGGGCTGTTTTGGCTTGCTAACCTTCGTGTTGCTTTTAGCGAATTCTAGCCGTATGGTTTGCGGCATGTCGGGATCGAACCGGACGCCCTGCTGCCGAAACCAAACACACAACAATACAGTGCTACCATCCCGTGTCGGTAAACAGAGCGGGCAGTTTCCGGTCGAGTACGACTACGATTTGGTGGAGTTAAGGGTTGGAGTGGTGCGAGTCTATATGGACGCGACACGCAAAGTTTTTTGCTTATAGTAAGTATAGTTTTTTTTTTTTTCGCGCGGTGCCAATACATTACGTATATGATATCACTACGCGTGGTACGTATTATAATAATACGTCGAGACAGCGTTTTCTAATAAATATAATATAATAATATGAGCTCGTCGTACTCGTGGTGCTATACTTCACTACGGAAACTACCCGTCTGTGGTTATCGTTTAACATAATCTAAATGTATAAATGTCTTGGCCCTTAGACACATAAAACTACTTGCCGATTAAATGTATATATTATATATAAAAATCGGTACTCTACGGCCGCTCGGCATAAGGTCTTAACGCTTACGTGCATAATTATAATAATAATAATGATTATAATTATTATTATATTTGTATAGATTGATAATAATAATAAATAAGCATTTAAATATTATGAACATTGTTATGACGGTAAAAACGAACGCTGAACACGACTCTTTTTTAAGTCATAGATCTCATTCTGTTTTAGAGCCAATATACAACGTGCGTATACATAATAATATAATGATATGTACAGTAAGTTAAATAAGCGTTGAACAGATATATAATATATATATACGTATTATATATATAAAGCGCGTTTCGCTTTATTTTTAATTTTTTTTTTTTAAACAGCTAAAAAATCATAGTAAACATTAACCTCTACGTCGCGGCCGTATAGGTAAACCAAGTGATTTTATACGTCTACGGTTTAATATGTCTATTACGTTTTCGGGTCATAAACTCTCTTGCTTAATGTAGGTACGCTGCAAAATGTCGTGAAGTCAACTTTACAGGGAGGGGTGGAATTAGCGTGACGACAGTATATACTTTGTGAAATATTACGGTACCTCTCGCATAATAATAAAAGACTTAATATAATATATCATATTATTCTATATATTATTATTATGCGTGTGTGTATGGCTACTGTTCGTATATAGTATATACATCGTTTTATTTTTAAATGCTAGTGATAAGCGTAATGCTATATTGTATAATATATATATATATAGGATGGAAAGGTATGTTTGACGTTATACTCGCATGATATTATTAAATCGTATACGCACACACACAACGGTACACCTCGAGGTATAAAGTTTTGTGATGGCACGATGTTTAGAAATTCACATCACGTTCGGGGGACGAAGTTTCGATCAAAGTCCAAAAAGAGTTTATCACGGGAAAGTAATATAATAATAATAATAATAATAATAATAATACAAATCACATTATATTGTATATATATATATATATAGTTTATACATACATAATATATATATATAATATACTATATAATAATATAAAACGCACCTGAAGGTCTTGTTTAGCAGCCTCGGCGCCAGCGCGTGTCTGGAACGTAACAAAACCCACTGGCTGAAAAAACGATGAAATTTATGTCAAAAATATATCATAACGATGTTATATAACTACGATTTTAGAACATTTATTTGGTCAGTTATTTGTGCTTACCGAAGCTGTTTTACCATTTTTGCTTGTAACTTTTAACAGAGATCCTTCGTAACCCTAAAAAAAAAAAAAAGAAATGAATAAATAAACATAATATAACATTAGTGTATACAATGTAACGACAGCAATATCCGACAACAAATGCGTACGCTCTCGCGACAACAATAAAACTGCCTTCTACGATAATAAAACCGATGAACCGTTTATTGTTGTTACGAGAGAACACATACATTTGTGGTATACATTTCAAGATTAGTGGTGTTGTCGTCGTTGATAAGAACCACATTACTGATTGTGGCAAGTCATTACTATTGAATTCGCAGAGGATTTCGAAAACGGATCGAATAAGAATGAGTTTTTATATTTATCATACCGCCGCGAATGTCGATTTCACACTGTCGTATAAAAAGAAAAAAATGAACATCAGCGTCGGCGTGCCAAGAATGATATTATATTATTATACGATCGGAAGTTGCAGTGCTTTATTTATTATATGAGAAACATACAAAAACGTTGTTTCCGAGTTGATTTTATTTTAAATATTCTCGCGTTGTTTGCAGACATTATATCATTATTTATACATCGGAATCGTTAAGAACCTGTCGTCGATACTATACATTTGCATATTGTAGTTGTAAACTTTAGTTCCGACTTTCGAGAAAATTGTAGAATTCGTGTCAAGAGCGTGCAAAGGGAACGCGTTTCGACACTATAGATATGCAATCGGATATTATTTTATGACTGTTGACTAGAAACCAGTTACCTAAACACGGTAAACATATAATATATAATTTTGTAATTTAATTGTTTATTATTTTAAAAAACAGGCGTTCCCGCGGATAGCAGCAGCAGCAATGTAATTTGTTTCCGATAAAACAATGTCGTGCCTTCGCCATATGTCACCAAATACAACAATAGGGCGATAACTCAAAAGCTATAAACCGGGAAAGAAATTTAATTAAATGCTCCAAAACTAATCAGAGAAATACGTAATGTAACGCGTATCGAGAACCTATACAACTACAACCCGTAGAAAAGCGAATTGTTGTCAATTGGTGAAGCCTGCAAGTGTGAGAGTCTGGAAAATCAAGTATGTACATGCCTAATCTCATATATCCTATATATATATTTATTCACGGTGTTGATTCGTCTTTTAACACACTAAACTAATATTATTCAAAATGGTGGGAAAGGGCGTCATAAAGGACGCGTCAATCTCGCATAAAAGCGTGCATGTAGCTTTTCAAACATAAATAAAACTGTATACCGGGTGGTATCGGCGCATCGAATTTTCGGGCTGCAATCCGATTGAACACAGTTTAATTTTTTCATGACCCGATTGAGTACAGAAAGACGTTTTTAATTACTAATAATACAATAACATATTTTCGTTTTTGTCCTTAAAAATTACAAATGTCATAAGAAAAATAAGTATATACAATATAGGTATGTAGCACATTATAAAACTAAATCACACATGACGTGTATGTGGTATCCATAATAGTACTTAAAACCCACTTTTAATAAATATTAATTTAGTAAATCTTCAGAATTTTTATTTTTTAAATATTCATTACAAGCCATTACACGGCTGCGCTAATTTTTTGTCATCTAATTAAGTTTATATTTTTATGATCGTTAGTCTCAATTGACCGAATTATCATCATTGCTGTTTCAGCCCCGAGTCGTTTGTAGAAAATATACAATAACCGTAATCGCCGAGCATATAGACAGTGTACCTTTGACTCGTACCGCTTTTACCAATAATCGATGAGAAACCGCCATTGAAAATAATCATGGCATGGCGCCTTATATGATTGAAATATATATAACTCCGACACGACTCGTAAAGCACAACGAATAAAACGAAATAGAAAAATTGGCAACGTTGCATTCGTTTGTATGGGCCTCGTTCTGCTGGTTGATAAAAAAAAAAAATAGGGACCATGCTCAATCGGGTTCCGTCGGAATTTTTGGGACTGTCGTGATCCTTCGAACGGACGCGTTATTAAGGCATTATAAAATAACATGATATTATTATGTAGTAATGCATAAATCGTTGGACGCAAACGATGACACGATCGTTTCGTCGGATTATCAGTATCGCACGTGATCCGGACGGGTGTGTGTTTTTTTTTTTTTTTTTAATCG
The DNA here is from genome assembly GCA_009835225.1 of Aphis craccivora. NCBI lineage: Eukaryota > Metazoa > Arthropoda > Insecta > Hemiptera > Aphididae > Aphis > Aphis craccivora. Next base: position 78,648 of record VUJU01000318.1, on the reverse strand, counting down.
CGGACGGAGATTACACGACTCGAGTTTTAAATCCAGCTGCGGTCGACGCCACCGCCGACGACGGTTTTCAGCGCGTCACGAAAATCGTTTTTAAAAGTGGTCCACGATGACTAAAACGAATTGGAAAAGCGACTGCGCGGTATTCGCTCGCGTATAGGGAATTTGGAACGGACGTTTTTTTTTTTAATGCGGTGTCTGTGCTCGTCTTACGAGCTCGAAATCGAACGTCGATCACGTGAAAACCGCCACTCACGGGTTTTACGACTCCGATTATTATTACGTATTTCAACCTGCCCGAAATAAGTATTATATAGGTACTACCCTACGCGTCGATGGGGCGAGTGTGCAGTACATAAAAACATAACCGCGTAATATTTATTACACACGCGCGACGGTTCGTATATAGTACGGTTTTGCACGCGAATTCAAATCATTATTATATCGGTGTGTAGCTCGCCCGTTGCCTAGACACGGTCCGTAATAGGTCGCCTCGAGTCGGGGTAGGTATCCCGAGCATTACAATATTATATATTATATATTATACTACAATAGAAGTTTTGCCGACCGATCGACGCCGTCATTATGAGATTATCATTATTCGACGTTTGCGGCTATACTAATATCATTATCAGACTATATATTTTACACGAAACACCGCGATATAGCGTATTGTAATATGTTTATTGCCCCGCAATGGCGTATTTCAACGATTGTCCAATTCTAATTGGAAAAAAAAATGTTCAGTCATCGATAGACATTTTGTATACAGATAACTAACAAGCGAATGAGTGTGTTAAGAAAGTATTAAACTAACTGTATGAAATTTCTTAAGATGTACGATTGATATTTGGAATTTTCCTCAGTAATTTACCTAGACAAAATTACGTCTAAATCAATATTATGATTTTAAAATGTTTTAAACTTTGTAAACTTAAGTCAAATTTATTTTTTTAAATATTATATAAGTAAGAATAAAAAGGTTATAACAATTAAGGTCAAATCGATGTGGTAAGGGCTGCATGTTACAGTGTGAAATCAATAAGAAAATAAAAGGGATAGAGTTAATAGTTTATATAGATTTTAGATAATAATAATAGCCCAAATTGATATAAAAACAAAAAATTATTATATTAGGTACTGTTTTAAAAATAAAACATACAATCGTATAATACATAGTCGACAATATACGAGTATTTTTCTTACAGCTAAAACTTCACGTTAAATAAATATATCATCCATTATATTATGAATATAATTAACTTAGTAAATATGTTTATGATTTGGGGGCACGTTATAAAAAAATGTTGGTAAAATTACCTTTTTTATACATTATATCAATAGCAATTTCTAAAAGAACAAAATTATCATAAATCCATATCTATAGAAGTTATACTTTATATTATACATTCTGTACCTATATTAATAAATAATAATTTAAATAATTAAAGTATAATTTTGCTATTTTTCCTTTTAATTTAATTGGCACATTAAATGAACTGCAGATAAAAACGAGCAGCTACGTTTAATATTTTTTCAATTTACATATTATATAAATTACGTTAACTTTTATATTTTTAAGTAAAAATAAACGGTTAAAGTAAAATCATTTATTTTCCTATCAACTACGTTGATGTTTTAAAATTAGATATTGTTATTTTTAAAGCCTCGAGGGTGTAAAGTCACATCCCCTCACAACTCCCAGATATAGACCATTGAGAATATAATATTATATAAACATTGTGTAACGAGATTTTTTTTTAATATATTATATTATGACGCTACTGACGAGTGACGACTATTTTGTTTGTTATGGACATTATATAACATATTTGAGTGAGTACTATACATAGCTAAAGCGGTTGAAACAATGTACCTATGTGATATTGCAATACCTATATTAATTGAATTACGGCGTGTTTAATCAATGTATGTAATATGATTACAATATAAGCCCTCCTGATGATATTATGTGTATATTTAGCAGTTGTATGGAAAATTTTTAAACCATAAATTAGAAAAAAATTTTCAGTGTAAAGTTGTATTAAATTTTCTAAATTAATTATACGCTATAGGAAGTACATATAAGTACATGTCGTAAATACAACAATTATTAAATCAATGGAAATTACATTTTTTATATGTAATTGCATGTTTTTAGGCGAAATTATTTGTACAGAAACGAAAAATGATTCAACAAATATCCGGAAATAAAAAATGTTTATAAAAACTCAATGAACAACTAAATATATTTTATACTATATAGGTACACAATTTTATCAAAATTTACTTTCATTCTCCGATTTCTTCGTGACACTTAGTCAATTGAACATATTCAACTAAATAAAAAAATACTGCTGAATAATACATTATACAGCGAATAGTGTAATCACGAAGATTTGAAATTTTTCAATGACATTAATTTAATGTACAAAGTTTTTTCTTACTATCTCCAACGGTAATAATAGGTACTCATAATTTATAATAGTCAGTTAGTATTAATGATCCGTACCTACAATATCGTAGTAAATCTGCAGACTTTTATCGGTGGATTACTAATGACGAAATATCATGTTTATATTTTATATATAATAAATGCTATAATATGCAAGGAAGCTGGGTTTATTTTTTGTGATTCGAAACCGACAGGGTTATTGATATAAATCCGATTTAAAAATAAAATATATTATGTATGATCTCAACAACATTGGTTCATATGTGGTTGTAACACACAATTGTATTATTGTTAAAAACGCTATAGTAAAGTCATAAAGTTTTTATATTACCTCATATGCTCGAAACAGCAAGTACAGTTCACGTGGCTTGGCATCCATTGGTAGACCACTGACAAATAGCGTTCTTACCTACAACAAAAAAAAAAAAACAAATTCATTAGATTCTGACAATAACGAAACAATAATAACGTTACTAGCTAAAATTTTAGTTGAGCAATTTTGCTCCCTTCATATTTAAAACCCCATCGAGGAACCGCCCTTGCGTGTCCACTACAACGTGTGCGTGATAATTGTAATTTCCTGTTTTCCCGACGGCGATTTTCCATTAAGTTAAATACAATTTGGATTTTCCGTACCTACGCGCGCACTTTCGCTTTCATACACACACATACAAAGTATACAGAATTCTAAATATATATACAGGATATAACATTAACAATAAAGTTTATTTTTTGTGGTATTATGTCTAGTACGAAATGTCAATTAAATTAAAAAAAGCATTTTCCGAAAAATAAATAAAAAATACTTTGTTGGAACGTTCATACGACCAACACAGTAATTAATAATAATATTTATACTCGGGTAACTACCGTAAATGTAGTTTTAATAACTGTACATTGTACATTTGTCGTTTTTATGTCATCAGATGCCACCCTGTATATAAAGTGCATTTCATAAAGAACAAAAGAAAACCCCCCTGGGTTGTGCTTTGGTTCTCTTTGTTTTTTAAAGGTCATCACCGTGTCACGCTGGTGAAGTACGGGGTGGTAGTTTCGTGACTTTTCGAACCACCGAAAGGTCTGACGGGACAGAGAAACACTCGACTGGGGGAGTAACAAAAAAATAAAAAATAAATAATAATAATAATACAGCAAATATACCCCCTTCGCACGTACTCGTATCTACATATACACGTCGTGGATGAGAAGAGTGCCTCTCTAAGGGTACGGGGTTTTTTTTAAGAGCCACTGGAAAGAGAAAAAAGAAGAGGCCCTGGGGATGTTTAAATACTAGGTAGGGAGGGGACTAGTTCAATAGATATATATACCGGTGTGCCACGCTACGGCCGAGGCGGAAAAATTTACAACATAGAATATATATACATTTTTATATGTACACATAGAAATATATTACACAGAAATTCGGTCTCTTGGGTACTGAGCGGAATATTGAATTTTCAAACGAATTAAACATAAAAACTTTAAAAAGTTTTTCAAAATAAACTTGAGTTTTACTAAAATAGTCATGAAGTTAACGGCGTACCGGTCAGTCTACAATGGCAATAGCGAATAACAATAATACATTTTTATTATAGTCTGTATACACTAAACATAGCTATTAAGTATTATTAATATATACCTAATTGTAAATTCAGACAAAAACAAATAGCTATTATAAATATACCTAATGGTGTTACAAATATAATTAGTGAAGTTTAGTGAATACTGTATTTGTCAATATTTTGACTTTAAAAAAGCTAATACTCTAATAATATTTTAGCGTATATACTCGTACAATATAATACAATACATATAGGTGTAAACAAATTATGCTATTATAATATTAACAACCATCATTAAACAATTCTTGTTAATACGCAAAAAAGGAAAATCTAACAATAGTTATATAATATTTTGTAAAACCGTCTGTATGAAAAGTTTTTCTATTTTATTAGAGTCTATTGATTGTAAAACGTCAAAGTAAGTAGAGTGGTTGGACATGTCACTTTTTAAAGGGTCCAAACTATTCTAACAAAATTTAACTTCAACTTTGAGCGAGCGTGACTATAACGTATTATTTTATAGTTGTGATATATTTTTTTTCTTTTTATTCCAACGTATACAGAATTCATAATTGCCGTAAATAGATTATAGCCTTAGGTTGGGCGTGCGATCGCGGCGGGGAGTGGCAGGAGGATTAGCGTCTGGGTGGGGTGGAAATGTAATGTTTTATATGTATATAACATGTACCTCGCGTAGTCCTTTTCACCGTCGCCGTCACCACCACACGCACAGGTAGACGAATAAAAATTGACGACAACGATAGCGATGGTTGAGGCGGTGGTGTGGAGCAGGTAGGTAGTATATAATAATATAATAATAAAGTATAGTGGAGCTTTGCTTGGTGGCCTCGGTAGTGAAGTCGTGAGGGATAGGGGTGGGTAGGGCGCCACGATGGACGGCGTGCCCATGGCAACGGCGTTATCAACACAACTGGCAACGGCCGAGTCGATAACACTCTTTATTAATGTTTACAAACGCGTTTCTGTGGTGCACTAGTACAAGTGAATTAATAATTCACGAACAATTTTCGACAATAGGTGTGTTTTACAAGAAAATTTACAACGGTCAATAAAAGCCAGGTGTGAAATGCTGAATATTCTCAACGGTGATTAGATTCAGTGCAACGAATCCGCATTTAGCCGTAAAGTGTAGCATCTTAGTTACTGTATACTATAATATACACGAATCTAGGATATTTCGTATCCTATAAATATCTGTTAAAATAGAGTATTTATTCCACAGGAGTTGTGTATAATCCAAAGGAACTATGGTTTCCGTGATTATAAATCGTTATTTTCATCAGCTTCTTTAGTGACACGGAGTAGAGCAAATGATAATATAAAGTTTGGAAACTATAATTCAATATTAATTGTTAAACATTTGTTGATAAAGTTAGGTTATTTCTAATTCATTTTTTTTCTCACGCGAAAATTAATATCGTACAAAAACATTCAATATCAAATGATTAAGAATAAAAAATAATTAAAATTATAATAAATGTCAAAAATAAAAAGTATTAAAAATTCAGAAATATAATATTATATTCTAATAAAAATACGACTTGTGGAGTAAGAGGATAATACAAGTAGTGCGAGCTAAACTTAACTTATAAATGTGTATTATTACATTAAAATCCAAACAGAGGTTTTTTCATATAGCGAGGTATGTATTCAAGTCAAAGGTCGTAAATGTCCTATAAATCGATATACACCTGGGACCAAATATCCTATCTTCATATTTGGCGGGGTCGAAACGTCCGTAAACTCAATTTTCGAAGACGTTGAACCGTCCGTTTACTATTATATACGCACGCTGTCATGCTATATAATATTATCTACCTTTATAAATTATAATAGTCAATTATCGGACGAATGACGATCACAGGATTTAAATGTGCAGCGCATTACACCAGTTATTGGTCCAACAAATCTTTTGTGATACGGTAAGCGTTGCACGTCACCTCAGAAATTTGGTCATATTTGACGAAAATCAATTCGGTTGACGAGAAAAGAATAAGTCGACAGACAAAATACATCGACAGTATCTAGTCGTAGGGACTACAGCAGGACAAGCGGACAGACGATAGATCGTAAACTATGAAGATTACGTTTATATGGGTCTATTTACAAAACAGTCTTTGGAAATTTCCGGTTCGAAGTGTTATTTATTTATTTTTTCTCGGGATTAAATCACGCGCGTATAGAGGTTTTACACAGTACACACACTCACATATTAAAGAACCATTCACACGACGAACAACGTACCTTAACATCTGCACGGTCTATTCATACGGTATAATGATCTTGCGCACTTTCGATGTATATAGTATGCACACGCAATTCGTTTTCGAGTGGAAGTGGACTTTTTTTTTTTAATTTCGCGCTTGTGTGTCAGTGTTTATAAACAAAGCGCTCTTACGATATATGCTGCACATGTTTTAGTCGAACGACAAAAAAAAATTAAATACTTGATGCTTACAAGAGAATAAGGTGTGTGTGAAGGTAAACGATTTTTTCATTTATCGCGTTCTCGTATTTTGAAATAACCTGATTTTAAAAACAAAAAATAAAAACTCGAACAAAGACAGAGCTATTTATTATTTTTACATATTTATATATAATTATGTTATATAGCTTGCAGTAAAGGAGAAGTGATTTACGCGAAATATTAATGAATAAAAATAATATAATCGTCATATTATAATACTAAACAGCGTCATCGCGTTTTACAATACCGCACTTTTCAAATATAGGTAATAATATAATAACGGTGACATCGACAACGATTCTATTTGATAAAAGATGTGGCCTGTAATAACTATATAGGAAAGTAAATTATTTGTGTGGGTAAGTGTACAAAACAGTTCTCTGATGGCCGAAATCTTCTAACCAAGGAATAATCGTCGTATAACCCAACATATTATTATAATAACGAGATAGTAATGCGAAAAGAATCTCTAGAAAGACACGGGCGCGATGTTAAATTCCGAAGAGCCTGCAATTGATTGGAGGAGATGAGTGCGAACCCAGAGGCCAAGTATCATCGTTGATGTTGGAGAAATGCACATACAAAGAGAATAAAAACTGTATCGCTCTTCAACGATCGCTGCTGAAGTAATACAAAGTATTTGCACAAACCTCTCCCGACAAGTGCAGGGCAAATGACATATGAAATACATTTATGTATAACGTAGTGCAGCCTAAACAAATTTTGCACCCCCGGGGGGGGGGAAATTATGATGACTCGTCTTCTATTACTCTCTTATTAACCACCTATTGGGGATGAAAATAAACTATAATTACTTACTTTGCTTTACTACTATAATTACTCTGTTACAAATGTATACATATAATATATAGTTTAAAGCTTGTTATAGTGCTTGTAATCATTGTAGTAAAAGGGTGTTTTTTAATATCGAAGTTGTTTAAATACTATTAATAAAAATCCACCTTACACATTTCAGTGTCACCAAAAATTTCCATCCTCCTCAACGTATGGAACTGAATAATATTACGACCTGACAGCGTGTGGACTATACATTGCCCATTGCTAAGCATGTTTTGTTTAATAATACATTCATTGTACCTTGGGTAATGTGCTTATGTTTAGCCGAGTATATTTTAATGCGAAATAATAATTATTATGCGACGGCGGTTTCCTCGTTAAAAATCGTTTTTCTAATACGTTTACTCCGGATGTTTTCAGTGTTATTACAATATGATATACCATAAAGTATATTGTAGGTCTGTGAGTATTATTACAACGTCGTATAATATAATGTATACACAATGTTATATTATGTAACTACCTATCTCTCAGTGTTTTTTTTTTTTTGTGTACAGTTTCATATAGATTAGTATACATAGGTGTACTATTATAATGATAATATTTTTTATACTACAACTATATTATATGTAGTAGATGGCCTACATGAAATTAGGGCGGAAACACCCTACTTCCAAACACATTTGTCGAAATCCTTCAGAGACGAAACTACAGTGGGTAACCCACCGTGGTAGGGTAGGCATACATCCGTTATTGTCCCATATATATGCGCAGTTTTAGACAGATTACATGCCTACTGTTGGGTAAAAACCTCAGAACAAGGGTCGACCCAAAATATCAGTATAATATAGCAGATAACTAAATGTATACGACCGCATACTCACGTCGTCGTCATCGTGCTGCGTTTGAGATAAATGGACATTATTATATATCGTGTTATGTGTAATGGTGTTGGTGGATATAAAATGTACATCATTTCTTTTTGACCAACCGACAATGTCTTTTCGGAAAATATAATTTTCATCGAATATACCACAATATTTTCAGAGTCGGTCGACTATCACTATACTTGCATGTATAATATGTTGATGGATGAGATAACCTAAGCGACGACCGCACGCAGTACGCACTGTCGTACTGCGTGTTATGTAATAAAGTTTTTTGATTGATGAAAACGCGACCGCCGACCAAGATGGGAAAAAATAAATATATTTATATCTATGACAGAAATGAAACAAAATTGGATCGGAGTATTATAAGGCGGCTTCATTCACACTATGATGCATAACTATAACGGGTTTAAGTGAGTCACCTTAGATATAGGATCGACATCTCGTGTAGATTGCATGGTTAGGTACACGTCATACCGTTTTCGCGTCGATTAATTTTACGAAGCAGTTAATGTGTGAATGCGAACTATGTTTATCAATGCCATACACGATTCTCGTGATATGTACATGGTCTGAACTACAATTTGTCTATTACTGTATACGTTATTAATCAACGTGAAAATAATAATAATAATATATTTGTTTGTATTTGAGAAAATATAATTGAACGAAACACATTGAAATGAATATATTTTCTCACGAATATGACAATATTATTTTATCGTGATCGATGATTACTATTGTTATATTTAATCATTATTCGATTTGTTTAGTAATTTTATATTATTACGATCATAATAGAGAAGCGAGTTGGCGTGTCTGACCGTAGGGTTCTACAATAATAACATCGTATGTCACACAGTGAGGGGTCGCAACGTCGCAGTCTGAGTTATCCATCAAGTCGGGTGTACGAAAGCGAGCAAAGGAGACGCGTGAGCAGTGCACGAAGGCGCGGGACAGCCGTACGAAAATTGTCGCCCCACAATCGACTCGTGCCTGTTCAACTGAGCCATCTCTCGGGTTCAGATATAGGATTGTAACCGCAGTGTAGCAGTAAAATATATTATATTAGTGGTGGTAGTCGTAAATCGTTATTACAGTATTAATATTATATGGTATTTTTTTTTTTTTTTTTAAATATATATTACTTGTATATTATTTTATTAACCGTGCATGGAGTATATAAAAAAAATAAACTGCCTATTAGTCATTAGTCACGATATTTGACATACACACGTGCACACACTCGTGGCAACGAAGGGACTAGTGGTGGGAGGAGGTTGTCTTCGTACCAGTAAGCGCCGACCACCGTTGTTGTATTGTACGCGTATTCGCCGACAATTTGTCATGACGCTGGGCCCATTCAGCTGACGGTTTTCGGAATGACATGGGCACGCGTGTAAACAACGATGATAAATATAAAATCATAATAATATTATACTAATATGATGGAGTTTGATGTTGCATTGATGTGTTTATAATATTATAAATTGTCAATAGCGATTATGATAGTTTTTGTTTGCCTACTATATATTATAAGGAGGCATTATAATATAATTATTATAATTTATAATTTCAAATGGTTTGGGAAAGGAATGGGCGAATTAATCGGTTATTGCACAGGTGTATAGGAGTGGGGGTGGTGTTGGAATTGAGGAGACATTTCCGGGGATCGCGGGAGCGTGTAGCGACAGTGGTAGCGGCAGCGGCGGAGTTCAGTGGACTCGGTCGTGGTACTATAGGGGTGAGGGGGTGGCCGTGACCCGGGGCTGGATCAATAGCGAGGCCGCATGCCTTGTTTACGGTATGTACCTACGTGTATGTCTGTATATAATAAATATATATACCTTTACGCGCGAGTAGTAGTGGTGTACTCGGCCCTCTCCTCTTTCACTCCTTTCCAGTACTTACTTACACACACACACACACACACACACACATATTGCACCTCTCACCGCACCCCCATGCCAATGTGCTTCTCGTCGTTGTGCCGAACGCAGCACGCGTTATTATTATTTAAACGTGGTAATAAATAGTTAAGACTTTACTGCAGGTACATATATATATAATATATTTTCCCTATCCTTCGAAACGTCTCTCACCTCCCCCCCCGGTTCCGTTAAAGTCCCACCCATCCTGCACGTTTACCCCGACATGTGATTCCGACTAGCTTCTATACGGCGAGGGTGAAATTAGATTTACTACAGGGTTTACTACGGGAGTTGTTAAGTTCTACGATGCCATATATATGTGCACCGATAAGTATATAAATTACAAGTATACGAATGTATATAATATATTTCTGTTGTTCGGATGTTTATTTAGCATTTCGACATTTCCGGTCAAGGGTAGCACGATTTAAATACGACGGTACTGTGTATAGTAATTTAGGCAGTCAAGTGGGTTCGAGTAGTTTAGTTGTACGGTATAGAAAGAAACAAACTTTCATTTTCTAGCTGGCCGAGCAAACAGTTTATTTTTTAACTATTTAGGATAGGAATACAAACACACTTAAGAACCTTTGAGTTGTTGACCTACAATAATTTCGCGATTCGAATTGAAAAAATAAATACAATTTATATACACTGAAAACGTCGTTGCAAGAAGTGATGTTTGGCGAAGGCGTCTAATTTCCGTAAATTTTCCTATTAACGATGTCCGGACGACTGCTATTACCGTTTAGTGGCTTCTCCGAGTAAAAACATAAAAAAAATATACGCCACTTTTTCGGCTTCTGAAATATTATTATATTTGTTCGCACATCAAATCGATATCGATTCAAAACGATTTATACGCGTGTATTTGTGAGTCTCTTACTCATGCGATGAATATATTATTATCATAAATTCTCGTAAGACCGGGTCGTTTATGTTTTCCACATGAAGCAAACATAGGTAAATAATATATAGGTAAAATAATCAAAATAAAAAAAAAAAAATACCAACTGTGTTCTCTTTAAAAGTTATTGATTGTTTATTATAGTCAGTCGCCTGGCAACCACAAGTCAAAACAAGCACAACCAATAAATTTCGACCGTGAATAATGTCAAAGTAAAAAAAAAAAAAATAAGTATATGTGTATAATATAATAATACGATAATAATGTGCAAGCAACGAGGTCAAAAGTATTAAAAATAAAATAAAATACTAACGTCACCCTTGACGTTTAACACTCGTGTTGACGGGTTGACAGGTTTTCGTCGCCAACGTCATACTTAACTCGCTTAACGTCGTGGTCTAAACAATTATAATTCTCAAAGTATCCGTCCCGCAGCATTCGCGCATGTACTCGCCAACGCAAAATTCCACTGCCGACCGTCCGAGTCTAACCTAATCGTCCGCTAGTGGTATACACAAGGAAGTCTCCACTCGACCCTTCGCGGTCAACTTTTTAATCTTTAGATGAACACGACGAAAGTAATAATTTATAAATTTTAATAATAATAATTCATCAATGTATACATTTTGTAAGTGGCGTTTTGTTTGCATATAGTGCACGTTATAAACGGAGCATATCTGACAATGTATAATACATTAAAACATATTAATACAAATATCATGGTGTATGAAACTTGTTAGAGATAATATAGCGAATACTGAGTTTCCGTGTACCTACCATTTTATTTTTCCGTTCTCTATTATATACAACTTAACTATTTGAATAATTAATAGAGATTAATAATAATTTATCTTTTGAAATATAACGTACAAAGTTATCATTTTAAGTTTCACACGAAAACATTTTTTTATTTTATTTTAAATTTACCTTAGGAAACCAACAATGTTTATCATATTTTAAAGTTTGTATAATAAAGCACACAATATTATACCGATGTAATAAAATATACATCTTACCGAATTCTAGGCTCATATAATCTCGGACCGAATACCCATCTGATATTGTGGGTCGACGATATAAAGCCACGACGACAAAATATAACCGTTTATTATCTGATCAATTTACCGTTCGCTTCACGTATAATCGTAAAAGACAGAAAACCGGGGATTTCTCTGCAAGTTGCAGGAGGGCACGCAGCATACGAGATTAGTTTGTCCAAACTCAACGTTTGGATTAATATTTTTAATACAACTCACTGAAAATCCGAAATCTATTTGGTCACCTGTGTCTACGTATTACATAAGTAATATTGGTTATTGATGGTAAAAGGAACCACATACATAGCGTATAGGATTAGTCGTGGCCCGAGAGCTTGATATATTATTGATACATCAATAGATTATCAAAAAAAAAAACTAAGAAATGCATCTTTTACGCGCGTTCGTTGAAAAATACAAATACAAATCACACCAAAGGCAGACGATTAACAACGTATAACTAAATTAATAATATATATTTTATAAAAGAATAACTACATCATAAGTTTTGAGTGGGTAACATCATCAGTTCGTGAGGTTTAATGTCTGATTATATTAATATTATATACCTACAGTATTTCAAATATATTTAATACTTGTAGGCCTGCGATTATTCAGACCAACAATAATTATACTTATACTCGTCTATGATAATAACATGTTCGAAAAATGTTAAGTATATCTGTTTTCGATATAATAATAATATTAGTTTAATACATCTAATGTAAAGTAAATATTTATCATTTGATTTTAATATAAAGCGTAATTAAAAAATATTTCCAATTATTAAAGCGTTTATAATTTATTCATCAGTTAACCGAATCACATAAACGGCCTTTTTACTAAAGATATGTACATAAACCAATATATTGTGTACTACGTGCTATTACTAAAATAACATTTCATCGATATCATATTTAATCCAGATTTATTACGTTTTAGACAAATTATAAGTAGCAATTAAATTGATTAGTTTTAAATGCATTTAATTAATGAACAGATGTAGTTGATTAATTGTCTAATTTCATTCATACACGTTGTATACTAGTACAATCATATATTTATTTAATTATCGATAAATAACGTTGTTAAAATATAAAAGCTACTTTAGGTTTACACTTGATAATTTATGTTATCTAAATATTAAATTATCAATTTACAAGATAATTTATTATTATAACCCTCATTGTTTTATTCATATTCAAAAAAATGTTACATTTGCACATTTGATTATTTATTCGTTTCTGTATTGATTTATTTAATTACCCCATTTAATTAAGTAAATACTAGATATGAATTTGTGAATATTGTGTTTCAAATGCATATACCAATAACGAAAGGATACATTTTTTTTTTTTTGTGAAAGCTGAATAACATTGAGGAAATACCGATTGCCATGTATGTATATTATTATAAATTATAATATGATACATTAATTCTTCATTCGCAATCGTTTTCAACAAAGTTTTCGCTAATTACTTATGCCCTTAAACACGAGGCCGTCGTCGCGTTTAATTATTTACAAGAAATTTATCATTGTTTATTTGTAAGTCAAATAATATAATACCAGCTCGTCACCTGATAACACATTTCACGAAACTTACAGCTGTAATTCATAGTACCTATATACCATATAGTATAACCTGTGCAGCTATTGTTTGACTAGAATAAAATGCGTTGAATAAATCGAGCAATAGTGCTTTTGTATATATAAGGGCGGTCAATCGGTGTTTTTAACCTCCATTCTTTTCACTTTAAATCATTTATTCAACGGATGTCATGTCCAATAGTCTATACTTTACCACTCCTCCGTCCATTAAACATTAAACCGCTCCCCAACAATCTTTTCCCCTCTCTATACATGTGCGTTCCGTTCAAAGTCAATTATTCAACGTTAACCTAGATTATAGATTTTTATGTATTTTTGTTTTGTTTATTCCAGCGCTCGTCCTCATTGAAAATGTATACAAATGGCAATTCGGGCTGACGCCTGATACACCGAGCGCGCGCGGAGGGGATGGGGGAAACCAGGAAAAGGGCGTGACGCGCGCACACGGGAAATTGGTTTCTATCGGAAGGGTGAGGTTCACAGGGGTCATAATATACTCGCGCATATAATGCTCGCAGTATATTAGGCTAATGATTTTTGGATCCCCTGAAAACGTGGAAACGAGCATTTCGGCGCCATCGGAGATTATACGCTCAGACTGATTTTACTGCTTTCTTTGCCGGAATATAACACACACACACACGAGATACTCGTATACGTCCGTGTCACCATGACTACCGCGAGAGAGTGGGATATAGGATATGTTATACGCGGCTGTGATGTTAATAATATACTCTTTGCTATATAATATTAATTTTGTTTTCACGTGCAAAACATCAAGCCCCGCGTAATTACAAGGCCTTCGAGTTCAATGGCGACACCGCAACGGTGTCTCATGTGCAACGGCGTCGGTGTGCCCGGGACAAACACTCGTCGTTCGGTGAATGATGCGCGACGACAGAGTGACGAGCCTGAGAGATTAAATGTCCACAAAGGACGAGTGGGCTGGGCGACATGTGCGTTGTACAAAAGAGTAAAAATTATATAAATATTTATGACTTTAATATTGGCTATGAATATTATAGCATATCCCGTTGTGCGAAAATAAACCACGTGATATTTGTTTTGAAAAAGTAAACATTTGGGCTTAAAAAATCTCATTTTACTTTAGAAAATTGGTTCAGAGCTTTAGTATAAATACCGCTTATGCTATATAATACATTACGATCTTTTTCTTTTTGTTAATAATATTCTCCCGTCTCTCTTTCAAAATTTAACTTCCACCACCAGCCTGCAAGTTTAATTAGTGTGTACCAACAACGGTGTATAGTATCTGTGTACGTGTGAGTGTGTTTGAAGCACTTATATTTATATATATATATATATATATATATATATATACAATGTGGATGTTTAACCAAAATTTACGATCATTTATATTAAAGAAAGAGCTCAAAGTTAATTTTTGTTTGCAGTCATAAGAAATTTGCAGTTAATAATAATAGACCCATAAATAACGATTTTATCGTTAAACTTTTGAGTTATGTATATTTTGAAACATCTTAAATATACATTTTTTTTTTTACTTTTGCGACTATCATGCTTTGTTAATTTTCATGGACATGCAAACGATCTAGGTTTTAGCGTGGTGAACGATGAATCTTTTTATAAAAGTGACAAGTTTAATAAATACGAACAATAGTTTATATGTGTGTATATGTTATTATGGTTAATAACCACACATAACGCATTATTACTGAACATCAGAAATATTTTGACTAGAATTAAATGTGATTTTTTAAATTTAGTTAGGTACTATGTATAATAATTATTTATTTATTAAAAAAAAAAAAAAAAAAGACATGAAATAATTCCAGAAACTAAAAAGCAAAAGACACTGCATTTTATTAAATATATTATATTACGTATGAAATTTATTATTTTTCCTTTTCAAAAATAAGAATTTTCATTAAATATAGTAGGTATACGTTTCATCACAAATGTTGAAACAATATGTATTTAAGATTTTCTTTGGACACATTGTCGGGATTAATTCGTATAGAAAACCAAGAGTTTCTTTTAGTCTTTTTTTTTGTCTGAGAGAGTAATCTTCTTTCAGTAGTATAGAGCCACTAAAATTACTTCAATTCTAAGACTATCCCTGACTGTAGCATGGACATCAATATTTTTACTCAGCCCATAAACTTTCCGCTCCACTACCCGTTAGCACCCTATGGACGCCACCACGTCGCCACATCCCTTGCGCTTTACGATTGGCGCCACAGTTCTCCATTGGTTCGGAGCCAAGATAACAGCTGTGCCAGGGCTACGGTACTAAAACTCCATGGAGACACACAAATGCACAAAATCACTTGAGTTATGTGCCATTTCAAAAAAAAAAAAAATAGTAGATAGTTATCGTAAATTTATCGGATTTAAAACGTTTCTGAACATGCTTACATTTAAATTAAATTTCGAGCCAAAATATATATTATACATTTATATTTATTTTAAATATATTACAAACAAATATGAAATTATTATTAAAATTGTGTAGTTTATATTGATGTTTGTTTTAGATGTAAATTCTATGTTAATACTATCATAGTGTAAAGTTTAAAACAAAAAAATGAAAAAAAGCCACGCTTATATCTATACTTGAGAAAAGTTAAATAAATTGTGAAGTAATAGAAGCTTAATATTTAATATTCAAAACTTGAATACAATTTGACTAACTTAATAAATCGGCCAAGTTTAATGTTAAAACTAATGGATTATTTCGAACTAATCGAATGTAACATTAATTTAATTTAATTTAATACATTTAATTTATTTTTTCTATGACCTTCCAAAAATATTTTAACTTTTTAAACTATTACTTAGATTAGAAAAAAAAACAATATCTTTGATATAAATTCTATTTTGATAGTATTTTTTATACATACTTATAAATGGAAACAAATAAAACTTTCAGAAACAATAATAAATTAAATGTATAACGTTTAATATACGACAAATAACAGTCTGGCTTACTTCCAGGCGAGACTTAAGAGTCATATACAAAATTAATTAGATACAAATACATATGGGTTGTTTCATTTTTCTAAAATTGTATTACTATTAACATTGATAAGTCATAACTCATAAAATATTTAGCTGCTCCTCTTGGAGTAAAAAATAATTAGAATAAACCGAAAAACAACTGTGTAAACAGATTAAAACATATCACACGTAATAATTAATTATTAAATAAATACATAAATAATATAATATATCAATGGGAGATTACAACATTGTATTTTTATATTTTGAACTAATTATATTTTAAAGTATATATATAATTTAATCGATGATATCAAGTATATTATGTATCAAACGAGGGAAAAATACTGTTTACATTTTTAAATTGCGTAATATATCAATATGAACCACGAAAAATGAAAAAAATTAAATAAAAAAGTTATTTCCAATTTGGTTTTTTTGTATATGTTGTATGGTTATAGATCGAAACTTGACGTTACAAGACTCGACGCAGTGGAGTAAAAAAAGAAAATTAGAGAAAAGTTCAACGTTGTCCAATCACAACTTGGACGGGTAAAATGTCTTTTTGGGATCGGGTCGAGGGGTGAGAGTGCCTCGGGGGAGAAAGACTTTGGCACGAAATGTCGCGTGTGTCCGGAAATGTGTTTTAGCTCTGCTCCCGAAAAAAATGAGTAGTAATCGACTTGAATATCGAAATGGCGTGTTTGTCGCGCAAAGTACATAATATAATATACGGCAAGCCCGGTGCCGGTGGTAATAAAATGAAATATAAAAAATTCAGTATACTCAGAGGGGGCATGAGAGAGTCGAGACTACAAAATGTATTAAAAATGAAAAATAGTAAAATGGAAAAAAATTAGTCACCAAACAACCCATAGTTTCGGTACCTATATTTCGGAAAAACTTAATTGCTCCTGGTTTATACGTTGCAGTTACATTGGTGTAATATAGTTTGTATGCCCACCGCCTGATTGGTGACAAAATAAAAAATTAAAATGTAACGTTGTATAATTTAATATTTGACCGATTTCACTGTATTTTAATAAAATAATATCCAATTTTCTCCAATTGCGAAATCATTAATTATTGTCTATATTTCACTGAAATTAGTCTCCGTTTAACAATACATAATATACTAAAAAACGGCACAGTATTATTATTGCGATAATAAACGATCTTTATTATAACTAAATAATACACACATAATATACAATACCATAGTATGTATATTACTATATATAAGAATACCTATTACTTAATGCGCTCGTAAGTCTTAAAACGCAATAAAACTATGTCGTTTTATTGCTCAAATACGCAGTACCCAAAGGATCGACGACAAAAGTAAATATATGTACAGTCACTGAGTGTGATCACGTCTATAAAATATATTACATCCGTTTGATGTTTTTGCATTTTTATTTTTCCAAATCGAGTAAGATTGGAAATGAAAATGTTGAATAAAAGTAGAAGTAAAGGTCTGCGATCGAAGCCATATAACCTAACCTACTCGAGAATGTTCGAAAAATTGCCAAGAGCTTTGGCAATAAGACGAACAACGATATATTAAGTATATTATAATAATATTATTTTATCGGCGTGTAATAAGTCTTACACCAAACAGAAATATCGGTGTACGCATGTCGTCGGACGCGTTAATTCGGATGGTATTAAAACCACAATAGTTAATAACATTATATTTATTGAACGAAACGGCGAAAGTGAACGGCGGCGCACCGGGTACGAAAAAAAAATTAAATTACTCGGTATTTTGCCGGGACATTGTCTCTAACCCGTGTTCAATAATATATACGAACGCCAACTCGCGTAATAAATCATACACCTGTCATTGGACTTACTATATATATATATATGTATACTTCCTAAGTAATGATATACCTATATAATAATATGCACGTGTTATATATACCATTATTATTATTATTACAGGTATGTGTGTAACGACGTAGCAACGTGTCCAACAGACGAGCACACGTCGTGATGGTCGTCGTCTGCACAGAATATAAAGCGATGTAATAATATATATATAAAAAAAAAAACGATAATACACGTATATTAATATATTATGTTGATAATATTACGCAAAGTACTGTTGTAATTTTTTATACCTATGTACAGCTAGTATTTATAATCCTATAGAAATATACGCATCAACTGCAACTATTATGAACGAAATCACTCCGTATAATAGACACACAGACATACAATGATGTGAGATAAGATGTATATACGCTATATTATTATACTAATAGTCGTAGTCTGTTGAAAAGTATTATTTTTTATTTAATTTTTTTTTTTTTATTATTATTTGCGAAAAACACAAAACTATAACGACATCAATTACCAGCACTCGTTCTGCAGTCCACGTTTGATGACCATTATAACGCGCCAACGTTTTTCGTTTTATTACATCGTATTATATTGTACAAGTACATAACAACAGTAACACCTAATAATCATAACACACGGGAGACGATACTTTAAGGTAATTATATACCAAGTGATATTTTGTTTAACGAATATAATACCCATTATTTAACATTTTCGTTATTTTCCTTTTTGAAAAAAATCTTTCTGCATAATTTTATGACACTTATACCTAACAAGTTTAAAAAAAAAAAAATTGTTTTTACTATTTTTTATCGATATAATTTTTAATTAAATAACAAAATGTTCAGTTTTTGAGTACATTGATATATACAAATCAAATTTAATTTGGATAGTTTATGAAATAAGTAATTAAAGGTTCGTTTTATCTATATAATAATATACTACCTATATATACAAAGTTAGTTGGTTAGAACTAAACCGTTTTCAAATATTAAATTGGTTTGAAAATTAAAACTTTTCTACTTAGAAGTTCAAACAACCCGTTTTAATTGCATCGAAATGGCTGAAATTGAACTGAATAAATAAGAACTTATGTTGAAATATGTAGTTAATACTCATTCTTATTATGTCAATACTTTTGATATTGAAATCCGTCCATGTAATGTTGATTTTATTATTTTAATAATTATTTATGAAATAATAATAAAACTATTTATTTTTGTTTGTGATGATTTGAAATAATCAATAATTATAATATAACACAAAATCTAAATTTAAAAGACAAAAGGTAAGGTAACAATAATAAACAAAATGTTTTATGAATATTGTTTAAAATGTTGTACTCAATCGGTTTAAGGCTTATGCGTAATACATATTTTTTACCCCATTTATTTTTAGAACGTTTTTGTTTCAAACCGTTTTATCGGTGTAAACTATATACAATACACATTATTATAGGTACTTTCAGACTCGACCAGAAACAGCGACAACAGCTGTGGCTTCGATGACACACTGACATACAGCTGTATAATAATATTATAGGTGCGCATAATAATGGATAGTTTATAATAATATTATTATAATCGTACTGTGCAGTCACTGTTCCGGCGGAAGTGTCGTTCGGGTTGGGAAATGAGCGGATGTTCCAAAAACCGCGGTTGAACGAGCGCGAACCGAGAAAGCGTGCAAAAATGACAAACTACTCGAGCCGTAATAATATCGTTTAAATACGTTTTGGCGTGCGCAATGGAAAATAAAAAAACGACAAACGCAAATACAAAATATAACAAGCGCGTGCGCTGCGATTTCACGAATTAATAATAATTGTTATATCGTCCGACCAACAAACTTCTCCTCCAAAATAAATAAGTCGTTCTTTGAGACTATATTCGCTGCAATATACCTAATACCAACTATTCGTACCAGCCAATATCTCGGTCCTACAAAAACAATTTGTATTCCTGCCCGGTCCTGCACGAGCGACAATCGATGTGTATATTATTGCAATATTGGGTAAAACTTCGACAACTGTAACTGAAAATGTAAATCAGCGAATGGCTTATATACTCTCCAATACTCCCCGGAGTAAAATATTATTGATCGTCAACAACAAAATGTACCTAATACCATCACGGTGAATAACATAATATTATTATATTTATACATAGAATAAACAGGCTCGACGTTGTTCTATACACTGAGGTTCTAAAATAACAATATTATATATCGGTGTTCGTTAATATTTTGGTATTTTATCCGTTCACCCGTAAGTTTAATACAACCTAGCGCACATTATAATACATATTTTTTTTTATAATTTACTCTCATATTAATATTAAATCGAAACTTTTAAAATATTTAGATCCAAATTAATTGAACTCTTTTCAGATTTTCATTTACGATTTCTACGAAAAACCGTATTCAAATTTGCGATGTTTAATAGGTAGGTATAGGACATAGGTATATACAAAAACGTTCGAAGTACAAACTTTTTTGTTCATTTATGAATACGGAAAAGAGACGTCTTAAAAGTGACTTCGATTTATGGAAATTTTAATCGTAACGAAAAGAAAACTACATCCATCTGTGATATTTAATTTCTAAAAAGGAAATAAAGTTGTCGTGCTTTACCTGCGAGTATAAAAAATAAACTGTCATGTTTCGATGAATCAAAGAAGGATGGAAAAACTAGAATGCGACACTATTATAATAGTTTAATCGAATTCAAGTTTATTTGTATAATATAGTTCCTTTGTTAGTTATCAAAATATGTAAAGCGGAATACAATTATTTACTTGTTTTCGTATTTTTTACTATCGATTTGAATCGATGACAAAAAAAAAATAAAATAAAAAACCATTAAAACAGAAATAAACAGAAAAATAAATGTAGTAGCAAGTAGGTGCCTACCTAATAATTATTAAGTTTAAAACATTAAGCATTGTTCAATCGCGTCAGTGAATATAATATGAACTGGGAGGGGGGAGCAATCGTAAAGCTCACATAATAAACACCTAAGCCAATAAAAGGCAATTGTTAAATTAAACAATGGGAAAAAAATAATACGTGATTGTTCTACAATAGAATAATTGTTTTTTTCTGCTGTAGAACTATATGAGTGTTTTTGGTATATCAAACGGCGTGAGAGTCGTAAAATGGTTTTCCGTTTTGGATTTTCATTCGGCGGCTGCTGCGCTGTTCGTAGCCTTTTTACCGTACCGTTGATAGTAATAAAGGTCTATCTAATACATATACATATGGACGGTTCAATATAGATCTATAACTAGTATATATAATAAATCTAATGTTAGAACAATCCAGTTAACAAATCAAACGAAAAAATATTATAATAAATAAAAGCACAGTGAAAAAAGGGGAAAGAACCGGATGCGATCATAACGACTCCGTCAGAACCTCCTCGTAGTAAGAATGTACTTTTATTGTCACCAACTCACAACCATATACATAATTTTATTAATGTGGGTTGTATATTTTGAGAAGCATTGCCTCAACGACACACACGTGCACGCACCCACAAGCGCGAGCTGCACTGAGTACACATAAGGTGTTTGTCGTAAATGATGCGCAGATGCGGGTTTTCATAAAAAATTGTATTATATATAAACGGACTAATAAGTAATAATGAAACGTTGTAATTACGACTGATTGACACTACAATAGCAGGCGATGAGATCCACCACATAGGTACCTAAAAAGTATTACAACCTGTTTGTCAATTAAAAATGTTCTCCCCGTCTCGAAATCGTACACGATAATATTATGATAATATATTGTTATATAGGTACGCCAAACGTATACTTGTTATATTAGATTGATGGCATACTATTTCGCCAGAATGTTTTTAACGAATGCATCATTCTTGTCCGTTCTGATCGTCTTAATTCCAGAATTAAAATATTATGATACGCTGAATGTATCGGTGTTATAGGTCACAAGCGGGTAGTCGATACATAACACATATAAGTGAAATGTAAAAATGCAAATTTCACACACTTGAATATCCTTTAAGTATGTAATGGCATGGTGTTATAACATGTTTTTATTTAATAAAACATACTATATTATTGTCTTATTGATACATATACTATTTATTGGATAACATCACGCGCACTCGTTCGGAACAACGAAGGATTGCGAAGCCAAAAAAAAAAAACAATTTTTAAGTTACGGTTATGCAACGATTTCCTTATTGTTAATCGTTTTTGTTAATTATGACAAACAACGAATAGCAGCATTACAAAAACCGAGCAGAACTATACCTTACAATAAATGATTTTCAATTCAACGCGTTTTACCCACTCTGTATGTATAATATGCGTATACATAATATATAGGTACTCTGCAATACTGTGAGCGAATTCGTTAACAACCGCGAATTTTTTTTAAACAGCATTATTTTAAAATCTGACCCAATTTTGGCGTTGTTATCTAACAACAATAACGCATTATTACGACGTCGAAACACAACACTGAATCTCGTTCTTCCGCACAAAATACATACATCTATTTAAGAATCATTTGCATGGTTATTCTTTACAGACAGTTCGTATATAATACCTTTTTATTATAAGCTCGTTCGCTTTTAAAACCCATCACAAAAAAAAAAAAAAAAAAATTTAAGAAGAAAAATTCTCGAGAGAATATTAAAGTTTTGCGAGACGACTGAAATAATAATTTTCAGAAAACCCAAGGCGTGTATTGAAGAAACAAAAGTGAATAATACATATTATTATTCATATTTCGAGGAACAGAGTAATCAGGGATGCTGGAAAAGGTAACGCCGAAGAAAAGTTCTAAAATAGGTGTTTGAAAAGAAGCAATTAATGTATAACATTTTACAACTCGTAAAATAATTCAAAAGAAAAAAAGAAAATCTTTGAATGCCTAATTGGTTCTGATGTTAAATACAACATATATTATACTTTATACGAATTTTATAATATTAATATGTGAATCGTGAGTTATAGAAAAAAAGTGTCGAATAATAATATAATACCAATCTAAAAAGTAAAAATATAAGTTATTAATTTAATAATGTCTTAATGTTTTAGAAATAGCATTAAATAAATCGGTTAAACATAAATAATAGCAATGAATACGTAGGTATATACAGGTTATTTCATTCGATATGTACACGTTCGACTTCTTATAATTTATTATCGAACGTTGCTGAGGGACTATGATGAGTCAATAAAACGCATCAATTTCACTGTCTTCATACTCTTCCTCGTCCTACTCGCTGCGGTGTTAATTCCGAAAAAAAAGTATTAATCCAACAAGAAGGAATTGCCCGCAGCAGGGTGTGGAGTCATTTTTCATAATCTTTACAACGAAAACTTATAGCGTCGGGAAATAAATTACGGTGACAATAAACCACATCTGACGTTGAGCACAGATACTATATATTTTGTGACAAATGATTATGGCATCCTTTATTATTATTATGGTTTTGTGTACGTGTATAACGATGAGTAGCCAAAAGAAATCATCGACATTAAAATAATAAGTTTTATCGTCCAACTACATTTCTGCGGCTAACTTTCACGTGTGCACACAGCATCAATAGTTAGTTAGACGCGCTAAGTTAGCGTTCGCGTAGCATGGAACGGTAACATGTCAGGAACATTGCCACGAATATTATGATATTTAGATAATTACAATAATATGATTTCATGGTTAGCAGAGATATTTTTCCAATTAATTTCATACAACAACATTGTTTAAGTAAAAGTTTAAGTTTAACAACAAATCACTCCATATTTCATATTTTTTCCTCAAAAACAAAATATTGTGCCCTAATTTTTAATCCCAATTAATATTTTATATCAAGGCATTACCTACAAAAACAATATACGAATAGGTACTAACTGGGTTTTTTACTAACTTGTGTTATTTTCGCTGTTACAAATAACATAGATTTGTAAAATGTGATACATCGTGAAGTATAACAGTGTCCATGATCGATTGGTTATCGTGTTGTATTGTAGTAGCAAACCTTTGGAAAATACGTTTCAAAAAAAAATAATTGATGCATGAAATCACCATTGGATCCCGATTGGCCTACGCCAGACTTTGACATCCAACCATATTATTATAATGTTATCGTTGACACCGTTGTGTACCTATTGTATGGTATATATTATTTTGGCCTCAAAATGTTATAGTTTCCGTCAAAATTTCCACATTTGCGTTATTTCCTCTGCGTGTATATTTTTAATTATGCCGTTTATTTCCTCGACCGGAAACGTTGTGTCGAAACTAGAATAATTATCACGCACACACAACTGCACAAAAATATTTGTACCTATGTAGATATGAGTCCAGTCGGACCGGCGGCAGCGCATGAGAACTATAATATTATAATATGCGCCTATAATATAACATTACAAAAGAAATCCCAGTCACAATTATTATTATTTATCATTATTTTATTATTTTATTCGCACACGCGATACGTACATACGAGTAGGTACATTATAAGCTGTACTATATGGTAGGTATAACAATAATGTAAATAATGTTCTGGCGTATGATAACTATATCTTTGAAATGGACGAATCGATATCATGTGCGGGGTGACACGACGTGTAAAAAACGAGAACGAAAATAAATAAATGAAAATAATGTGCATATATTTTGCCCGGATCCGCCGTCAGTTAAAACACAATGAGTTATACGCGACGAACGGTGCGTGTAAATTATTATACGGGGTGAGCGGGGTAGTAAACCTCTATATCATCAAATTATTTTATTATTGTTATACCGGCTGATCGAGTGGCGGCAGTGGCGGCGGTGACTAACGGTTTTCGTCGGATCGCATTGCACCGGTCGTCTGGTACGCGAACGCATGCATATAATAATATTATATTATATAATACCTGCGGCGGTGGCGCGTGGTCAAGGTGGAGACGACACCTGCGCCTTTAGGAAAAAAAATTTCCTTCTCTCCTTCTCGCTCGTTGAACGGTAGGTACAATGTGTACACATATATATATATATATATATATATCCGAAGACCCGTCAAAGACGACGAAGGCCATCACCTGCCCCTCCGGGATGGCTTTCACCTGCCCCTCGCACGTCTTAGCATAAGAAACGCCGTGACGACGGTAGTCAGAGACTTACAACAACATAATAATATGCATACTAAAGGTTTAAATTGTCGGGTAATGACGGCTCAAAACTTATGCGATATTTTTATGCTATATACTTAGAAATCAAATATTTGACAACTATCAGATTGCTGTCGACGGCTACGGATTGGCTGTTTAAGCATGTTCGTCGATATCGTTGTGCGCAAATAATTCATTTTTTTTTTCAAATAACACGTTTCAATATTAATATAACGATAATTAACTCGATGACGATGACTACCTGTAATACCGATAATATCGTTGGTGTATAGATACTTCACAATGAATAGGCATATAATAATATATTATCCGGACGTTAATATGGTGATTATAATTTGAAAGTACGCGACTACTGCTCAAATCCTGAAAGGGAATGATTGTTGGCAATCTCAATTGACAAGGGTGGGTTGCAAGAGAACGCTATTAAAACCGTTCGGAAAACCAAATTATTATTTAAAATAAACACGAAATATAATGTTTAACTCTATACTACGGTGGTTTCGAAGAGCACGCGTCATATTCTTTCGCATATAATATTGTTTACGTTTCGTTTTTTTTTTTTCATTATAGAACACCGAAGTTGTTGGGTCTTGTTTGGTTTATCATCGAGAAATCGTCCCGAAAATCATATAAAAAAATTTCATTTTCCGCGAACATCACAAAACGTCGTCGTTGATCATCATAGTTTACACGCTCGTGTGTCCGACTGCACATGGCAGTTTATTACGGCCACAATCGGAGTTACGAGATTATGATAATAACAAATAATAATAATAATAATAATAATAATAATAATAATGATATCCAATAATGATATTATATTTATGTTTGTATATTGTTTTAATTCCGTTTCAGTATTTTATAAGCAAACACTACGCTAAGATAAAATCGAATAAAATAGGTACGAATACATTATTAGTATATTACGATGATTTGCAAAGACCACTACGGTAATAATATAATATTATATTATGTTACAGACGACGGCGGCTGCAGTGTTATTTTTATCGTCAACCATTCAGCAATTTCATACCATCAGTTTAATAATTTCGTGATGTAAAAAAAAATATGTAATAACAGTAATAAACCATTAAAAGCTGTATATATATACGAACTACACAATGAACTTGTTTAACTCGAACCTGTGTGTGTAGGAAGTACTCGTCAATTGATATAAACATCATTGTGTTCCGAAAGATAAAAACGCATTCATCGCTATCAGATTGAATAGTCAAAAGTAAAATGTGTTCCCTTATACGTATAGGATCACGATAATATCCAGCGCACAGCTTGTATGCATATAAAATATACTGTATAATATGTTTGACACGGAACGATCAAATCATTTTGCTAGAAAAATATCAACTCTACTTTTTTGAATGTACTCAAAACTGAGACTACAGAATGTGGGTAGTAGGTAACTAGTACTGTAGTAGTTACACATTATTTTTTAAACCGTTATAATATACTATAATATACAAGGTAATTTTGATGTATCAAACAAGAAGTTTTTGAGTTGTTTAACTTTGTGTAGGGTATGGCTATGGTGAATTATAAACTAAGTAACTACATCGATATTTTCAAAAAAAAAAATATTACACATTAGATTTGTATAGTGAAAACTGTCATTGGAGTCGATTCGAAAAAACGTCGTCGCTCTAATTTAGTGGAAATAGTAGCATCTATTTTATATTGACATTATATCCAAACACTATAGTAGCTATAGCTGGCAGGACGTAGAGTAGGTATATAGTAGGTGCAATGTGCATATATATATATATATATAATGCATAATAAGTATATAGTGTGCTCTGGCGCTGTTTCCGGGACAATATCCGGTCAATACGGTGGCTTTTGTCAACGGGGACGTCAACGCGCGTGATCCCCCCACGGGAACGATATACAAGAAAAACCATTTCTCACGGTGAAAGTGGTGTGCCGTGCTCACACATACAATGACGTATTACAATATATGTATCTAGTGATTCTTCTTCGAGTCTGTTCCGACAGTCGTCGGTTTGTCGTGGGCGAGCCCGGTACAAACTATGCGAGTATATTATATTCTGTGGCATAATGTAATGTGTAAGCGTGTGTGCAGTGCATCACGGAACGGTCGAAATAAAAATGAGAGGAAAAATAAAAAAAAAACCATATATTATAATACCTATAGAATATCATACACTCTTACTGCAATAGATGAAACGACTACGATGACGACTGTAGAGCTGCTATAATACGACTGCGAGTGTACAATATTTTATATTATGCGCCTATATATACGATCGCGTTTATACGCGTGCCCCTCCCCCGTCAAAAAATAAGTCTTTGTCTCCGAGACGCATCGTCGAGGAAGTCGTGCCCGTTGACTGCGCTCGGAGGCCACGCACCGCGCACGGTAGGTTTTAATACATATACCTAGCTGAAGTATATAGGTACCTCTTATATATAGCTATACTATAGTACACGGTTGCGCGCGATTCTAGGTGAAATTATGTTATTATTGTTGTTGTTGTTGTTGTTGCCGTTGCCGGTCGGTTAACCGACTACGTTCGCCTTCGCGATCTTCTCCTCCTTATCCCATATCTTCCCCACCGCAATCAGTCGCGTACTTGCACGACTGTAAACATTCCACGGCCGTACGATATATATATATATACATCGTATAAACTGTAAGTATACACGTACATAAAACACGGCTTTATCCAATTTGTCTTATAATACACCCGGCAGGTATCATTAAAGTCGGCGTGGAGTTCCATCGCCACTGCGAGAAAACCGCCGTCCACTCGTCTCCCCAGCCCCTCTTACATCGCCGAGTCAGATGATCACGAATCTTTTGCGAGAGTAAAAGCGTGGATCGGGCGGTGAATAAAACATAGTATTTAAAGGAACAAAAACACGGCGTTTAAAATAGAGCAAAATTATTGTAGCACTGAACACAACAGGCCGGCGATGGACGGCCGTGCAACGTTTAATTGGACCAAATTGCTATATCGGCTTGTGCCCGCGCCCGTCTGTTCGTAAACGTATATTATATATAAACGTGTGTGTGTGTGCGTGTGCATGACCTTTGGGCTCAATAAATAAAACACCGGGTCGGCCTGCACGTTTTGTTAACCCCTGCGCGGCCGATCGAGTTATATACCCATTATACGCGCCGCTGTTTCGAGATTTTCGTTTCTAGTCTTGTGGTATCGTACGCCATCGTATTATACTGCAGATACCATACTCGTATAATTGTACGCTATTCTGACTCTGTAGACCGACGTGTCTTCACGCCGAGGTGGTTGCGGTCGGTGCGTAATACCTCACACCGGTGTCGTGTTCATCGCAGTCGGTGTGGATTTTATACGTAGGTACGGTATACGACATAATAATATAATAAATCATTATATCGACGCTGCGTCGGAGCCGCGCGCGCAGCGGCGAAGAGTAAACCGGACCGGATCACACGGAAAGGTGCCTGGGAAAAACTTCCGATGGGAATATTCTCGACGTTTGAGTATAGTATGTAGACGAGAACGCGAGCACCGTGCGAAAAACGGCCTACGAGGCGCCCGAGGGCAATTTCAAAATCGTTTGCTGGTCAGTTTTCGCATCATTCCACCGCAAATATAATCGTTTGTACTCGAGAATCATCGCACTATGCGCGTCTTCTTAATATACGCCAATCCGTAGTTGTGAATAATATTTTAAACGCATGTCCTCGTCATCGAGAATTCGGCCTCAATTTAGTCTCGTACATACCTCGCGGTACGCGTGTCTGTATATGCGACAGTGCACGATATAATATTATTATATGTGGTCGTTATATTATGTATACGCTGTACGCGTGTTTCTTTGGAAACGTCAAAGACTGCGAATTCGACACAGCGATGCGATTAAAATTTAATTACCACCGTGCGTAAGACGTGTGTCAGTACTATATACTGCAACGACCGATGCGGCAGCAGTCGCGCACTAAGTGACGTGTACCGGTCGGACGTTTATTATTATACCGATTTATATTGTTATGTATATGACCTCGGTCAACGGCCTAACGACGATTACCCGTGTTCCGGAACACTAATGAAAATTTAATAGATTACATACGACTGCATCAGCAGCGACAGCGCGATTAAGACGGAATACGAGAAAGGAAAACGAAAAAAATCATCGTCACTGCTGCGGACCCCGCACACGAGATTTTTCGTGCACACCGCGAGCCGCCGTTTGTAGGACTTCGGCGAACGGTCCACCGTATAATGTATTATATTATAGTAATAACAAGAATAATAACAATATATTGTATACGCAGTCGTAGGTGGGTACGTGCCGAATCATCCTTTCGTGTTTTTGCAGCCGCCGCTCGCGATGCTGCACACGCGCCTATATAGCCAGTCGGAATCGATATATAATAACACGACCGACAGATAAAGCGTCGTCGTCGTCGTCGTCGTCGGCAGTGTCGGCGGTGCAGGCGGCGTACGGTCGCCCCCGGGGCCATAAATCAATAGGGCCTGTACATAATAATAATAATATACCATTCGGTCGAGCGCGTGTGTGTACGGTTTTGACCACATGTCAGGTATATTATATCGGTCGTACGGTTTCGGATTGCCACGGCGGCGCAGAACGGTAGTGATACAGAACGAGACGGAGAAGAAATCGTGTAAATATATGTGTGTGTGTGTGTGTGTATGATATATTATATGTATTATACGTGAAAAAAAAAATTGTATTTAGTAGTCTGGCACGCGCCTTCAAAGACCAGGTGCTCCGGAGGTCTTTCCTATATTATACTCGCACATGTCGTCTGCCAGCTGGTACGACGGCCGCCATCGTCGTATGCAGTGCCGATCGTACGAGATATACGCACACCACTCATAATAGCCGTATGGGCACACACAACGACTCCTTTAACGATTTGTTTCGTACCGACAATATCAGTACTCATCTATTTTATTGGTAGTATTATTATATATTATTTCGGTTTTACTGGCGACGACGCAACTCGCGATTCAAGGTCAATGGAAAAAAAAAATATTAAAACCACCGCCGTGGGAACCACACAGGCGACGACGAGCCGCTGACCTCTTTTTCGAGTTTTTCCGAAGTACAAAACGAGCCTATATACATACAGTGCCACGCTACGTTTGTTCGTAGACGTTTGTTTCACTAATACACAAAAACTATATTATGAGAGATAAATTAAAAGTAAGTACACGCGCCGTCTAATCCTCGTAACGTCACGAACAATGTATAATATTATAGGTATACCGTACTGCACGTGGTGTTCTTATACTTCGACGAGTGTGTCAATACGTATTAGAAGCGTATTAACTCAAATAATGGGGATCGCACGTTAAATTATATATAATGACCTACTGACAGATTAGCCAAACTGTTAGTTTTAATTGTGTGAGAAAATAAAAATGCACAGTCGAATATCGAGACTGAAATCGAAAATTTTTAAAATAAACGTAATATCTATAAATTATAATATTATAAGGTATTATTAAGATAAATTAAATATATTGCACGGAAAAAACAATAGAATACAAACCGCCGTACTATTTTATACCAACGCGTATTGATCATGTATAGGTAATAATATGAATAATGCATTATGTACGATATTGTGTAACACAAAAAAAAAAAAAAAAAACTGACGATCAAACATGATGATTGACGGGCGACGACCAAACATCTCGCGCGGTTCACCGAGAGATACGCCGCACAGACCTCTACACGAGCGTTTCAGTTATACATACAAAGTATATGCGTTCGACGATTTACCCGGAGCATCGTTAGGGGCGCTTGATTTTTAGGGTTGTACGTGAGCAAGAACGAAAATGTAAATCATAATATATTATAATACTTGATATTATAATATAGTCGTGCGATTGTGCAAAACAACGACTAAACTATAGATGTATATTACATGTGTATACAGTGTATACCGCGTATACAGTTTACGATATTTTATTATTATTATTTTGATATACGGCCGGAGAGGCGTTCGCCTTTTCGTCTAGCCCTCGAGGCGGCGGCGTAGGAATAAATTTCAATATTTATTTTTCGTAATTGGCCGCAGCGCGCCCGTTGCCGCCGCACATACACGCAGAACACCGCCGCCGCCGCCTGCTGCTGTTAAATTTCGTCGTACATAGTACAGTCGGTCCAAGTACAGTAGCATAGTAGCGCAGTGAAGGCGCGGCGGCTGTGGATCGATAAACGGCGCGCGCGTTTTACCCACAGACTGAAGCTTTTCGAAATGCTCGCGCCAAATCAGCTTTCCGAAAAAACCGAATCACAGTTGTAAAAACAATTCGCACGATGTGCATTTGCCGCAAAAATTCCATTATTCGCTTTCCGTTCACCTGCGTTTTTTTGCGCGCGCCACATCGTGGTTTTAAATAATTACGTCTGAACGTATATAAATCGCTAAGTCTAAGAGCAATATATTAAACCTCTAGACTCGAGTATTTCTCTAACGTTTTCTCTATCATCGGGGAAGTTTGCCGAGTAAACTCGTTACCGACGGCTATAATAAGTCATTTTGTTTATCGACGCGCTTCATAAATCCCTTAAATTCGCACATCCTGTTGACTCTCTTATACGTATAAAGATAAAATGAAAATGGTGGAGAAATGCTTTACGATAAATTTTTTCGCGATGACCGATCGCGAAGGTGCAGCAGTGTAATAGTTCGTCAACCGATGACCTCTTCGACAGTGTAAATAGAATATTTCATGGTTTACCTATCGTTACATTTAGTTGTTATAATCTTTGTAAATGTGATACACATCCAATAGGTATTAGGTATTATATAGGTACCTATCCGACCTATATAATATTATACACAACACTCCTCTCTGACAGAAATAATGGACATCATTTATTATCGGCGATTGGCGGCAAGATTAAGTTTATACGTATATATTAATTGTATGTATTGTATAATTGAATATTATATTATAAAATGATATTATGTAAAAAAAAAGCGAACAATAGATGGCGCATAGGATTCTGCAGTTATCTCTACAATGCTCGTGAAATCTCTAACACTACTCTGTTTTCTCATTGTTTTATTTTTTACAAAATACATTATTTTCTTTTACGCGCACCGAATAAGAACTTGAATAATTCGTAAAGTAATCTCGTTTCGCGTTGCTCTTATTGTCAAGAGTTTTTTTGTCAAATTATACGCGATGTGCCGCAGGTACTTACATTTTATCATTTTCTAATGTACCGCGTATTTAGATGAAAAATAATAATATACCTCTTAAAATATTATACGACGTGCACGCGTTGTTCTCTAGAGAGGTCGACGGTAGTGTACGGTATTAGCGCCGGCTCAGGGAAATATAATATTGTATATTATACTATATAAGTATATTAGTATTATAACATTGAGTACTTTCACTGAGCTGTCAGAATCGGATTTTTATCATTGGTTTGGAAAAGAATCGGGAGAATGAAAAAAAAAAAAACAAAAAAAATATCAAGAAACTTGGTGTTTCGAACTGCCATCAATCCACTACAGCGGTTATTTTTGTTGATAGATATTATGAAGTACCTATGTATAAAATATAAACAAGGGACGAGGGTTACGTATACGCAATACATGCACATCGAACTCGAGTCTGTTGGATGTAATCGTTATTAATTATTACCGTACTTTGTTGTTATACTTGAACCAATGTAAATATACACACTTATGATGACTTACTGACTTCGTTTTATCACTACTCGTGTATTATATTGAACGTACGATGGGGAAATTCCAATATGAATTATTATACTACACCGACGATTTTCGGGCGTGTCGAGGTTTACATTTTATAAAATAAGAATATTATATTATAATTATATTTGTTCGTAGTCCGTATACGGTGCAAGACTAATAATACGCGTCAATTGAAACATAAAATTGTGAACGAGTGTTATGCGACTCGTTTATAACGTCAATCGCATATTATACTTTATAACATTAAACTCTTCGCTCTGTAATATTACAGTCGTCAGTCGTCATATTATTAACGATGGAATATATTATTATAACAGTAATAAATTAATAATGCCATTCTAATCCTTCGTTTAAGACTCGAAGAAATTCGTAATCTCCAACGTAGCGTTCATCTATTATTGTTATTAAAATATATCATATGTACCTATAATATATAGGTATTTCAAAGGTATTCCCGTCGAACGTATCGACACCGTCGTCGTCATTGCGCCTCAGCATACTTTTACGCAATATTGTACAGTATATTATTATTATTATTATATCGACTGATAATATAATTACTCATTGTCCCGTACACATATTATGTTATACCATTTCATCTAGACCGCACGACAAAATATTATACTCAGAACATTGTTTGATATACATATATATATATGTGCGCACAGATATTATAACTGTGTGTTGACTTAACTGTTTGTCAAGAGAAGCTGATGTATAACGTAATATATACGCGTGACGTGTATATGTATAATGTTATACACAGTGCCTAAAGAAGGAAAGAACTGACACGAGAAAATAATATAATACGTCTTATGATATGCCGCGCAATAGAGCGTATTATATGTGTTGTAGGCGAACGCATCTCATATTATACAGTGTGATTGTTTTTACGTATAAGACACCCAATATGTCAAAAACTTATAAGGTTTTTGAAAATAATTTTTTTTTTTGATTACATAATAATATCAAGTCATTACAAGACATTTTATTTCATTTTTTTTTTTTTACATATATATTTTTACTATTTTTATCGCTATTATTTTTTTAATTTAAAATAACATTTTTAACAAGTAGAACTCCACAAAATTACCGAGTGCACTACTCCAATTATCTGAACTTTAAATTCTTATAGCTCAATAACTATACTCGTTCAAAATTAGATAGTATATGTATCGAAAAATTAAAAAAAAAAATAGTTTTTTTCAGAATTTTAAATTTAAAATATAGGTACTTTGTTGTTCAAAAAGTAAACAACCTTAAAGATGATAAGTTATCATTACGTAAAAGAAGTGTTTTTCAATATTATTGATAGTTTTTGAAATAATTATAGGTAGTGTCTTCCGTTAAAAAAACCATCCTGTACATATACATATATAAGTACACATAATATCGTACACCGCGACCAGCATCTACGTGGTGGGTTAATTTCGAACGATGACGATCCGTCGTAAACGCTTTTAATCAACCGTATCTCGTGAAATTCAAACAACGTCGCGTAATGATTGTTTTGCATTACGCCACGCGTTGCCCCACTTGTATTCTTTCGAGAGATCCTAAAAAATAATAATATAATATTTTAGGTTGTAACAACGACGCTTGGTAGACTCTACGAATTTATTGTTATTATTATTTCACGTGCTGCTGTTATAAAAACATTTCAAATTAAAATCGATTTTATCGTCAAACTCCCCAACAGCAGCGTACGACGCTACTGTGGATAACGTAATGAAAATTATTATTCACGAATCATGGCGGTTGCGTCCCGATACATAATATTCATATAATATATATATATATGGCAACGATATTGGCATATTTAAACGTGTTTGGTTTCTATATATATTATATATAAGCCGAAATGTGTATTCTTAATGTAATAATATCTCACGAAATGAGTAATTTATACACTCGGTAGTATGTTTAATGGTCAATATTTCCAACGGAATGTTCACAATCAAAATTTATAGACGACGATAACCATAATAATAACAACAATAATGCGATTGTGCACCGCCGCCCTATTAGTGCATAGGAGCGATGCGACGACGAATAATTCTCTCCAGTTTGAAATAATTTTGTACGTTCACTTAATATCACCGACCACCGTCGTCGCCACTGACGTCTAGAATTATTCCCGCGGTTACATTGGTTGCATGGTACACACAGACCGATGCTACAGCTATGCAATATAGCCTTTTCGAGGGTGCGTCGTACTATTGTGTATATATATATTATAATGCTATTGTCACGCGATCGATTCACAGCCATTTACAAAGATATTCGAAATTGAGCTCTGAACAACGAACCTAGGATTTCATTGGACTTGGTGTTGGTGGTGCAGGGACACGTCCGCCACACCACGCCGTATATAATATTATTATTATAATGTAAGTGCAGTTACAACTCACGTACTTATACATATCATGTTCGTATATGTACATATATACTTTTTTAAATCCGGCGAATTCCATCCTTTTAGTGTTGAAGTCGGCGAAATGTCTTCGTCGCGAGGAAAAAACACATACAAATAGAACGAGCGTATATGTAATACATGAAACGAGTCTTCGGCGGTGGTGTGTAGCGAAGAGGAGTGTAAAAAAAAAGTTTCTCAATACGTGGTATAAATGCGCAAACGGATACCGGATTATGCGTTCGCTATATATATGTGATACGAGTGTGTGTGCGCCGTGTTATTATCCGTTTCGGTACGGCGGGTCCGAAAACGCGAACACACGAGTATCCGTTTACCTGTATTGCGTTATAATCGTGAGACTGTTTTCCCGACGACGGCAAAGACGTTAAGTCTCATCCTCGCGTGCCCTTTTCCTTTATACTTACCTATATATATTATATATTATTACACTTATATTTATTCACGTCGCAGACGGATTCATGTTTTTCGACACTGTAAACTCGCACGCGCACATACACGCGCATATGTATACGCAGGACTTACGTGTGTATTTTCGAGGCACAAAGTATTGATCGGTCTAGATAGTATAGTAAAAATACCCCGGAAGTCCCTTTTGGGATTTTGGACGTGGGGCATTTGAGAGTCTAAACATAGGTACCGCTCTTTCTATCACATATTATAATATGTATTTGATATCATCATGTGTGCGGAACGGATTATAATATACCTATTGTTATATATTATACTGAGTGCCATCTTGTCGGTCGATGTACCGCGGTCACTCTGTTGGGAATCGGTCGCTCGAAATATCAAAACCATTTAAGTGATATTAATGGACCGTGTGGGCAAACTGAATAAATAATAGTAATAAAAAAATGTAGCTCGCTATATATCAGCCACAGTATATCTGACCGATTGCAATAATAGCGACGTTTGCAGTGCAGAAAATATATTTAAAGTAAGTATACCGATTTATGTTAATATCATAATTATGACTGTACGTATGCATAATACGTATGATTAAACTTCTGCTTGTGATCGTTAATGATGGTGGTGATAGCTCTGCCATTCTAATATAATTCCACACTTGTCATCAATGGTGGTTCACAGAGGATAAAAGTTCATTCTTGATTTGATTTCGTAAACATTTTTTTTTTTTTTTTAATATTTTATCCATTTTCTAGATATTCCTGTTCCCATTGAAAATCAAAACGTTAAAACTAAAGATTTTTAATCTTAAAATTTCAACAACTCGTTTGAATAAAATAAAAATAAGCCATAATCAGAAGTTGGTAGAATAATTCATCAAGAGATATTGTTATTATAACTTCAAATTTTAAGTGACAAGAAGAATGTTATAATAATTGTTGTTGTTTTCTCATATAAATAGAAATAACAGCTTGATTAGTGCATAACTATATCCACTAATAAATTTTATGTCAAAATAATGTGATATAAACATTTAAAATTTCGAAAATCAATTATTTCTAGAAATGTTTGCGTGCATATTATATTTAACCAAAAATAACGGAATTTGCATGCACCTACTAAAAATGTACCACGTATAGTGTTGGTTTTCGATAGAAAATATAAAACAATTTCAACGATCATGCGTTTAAATCGAAAAACATAATGATATGCAAACATGAACGAAGAAAATAAAAATAAAAGCAAACATGCGATGGTGTTTGTCGTAGGAAAATCGCATTAAAATAAAATTACAATAATAATAACAATAATAAAAATCAAAATCAAAAAAAAAAAAAATCTATACTGTCGTAGGTGTAGAGATGACCGAGAGCTTTGGGGCTTAGATGTTAGTAATATACATGTGCACGCCCAAACGTTGAATAATAATATGCCCACACGTCGTGCAGAGGTGTACTCTCGTCAGTGGCATCACTCCGGTCACGTTTTGTTTATAGACGCCAGTGCTGTTCTTTTTATTTACCATATATTCTATACTGTTATTGTGGAATTATGTATAGAAGACCTAAATGGTGTATTAGTTAAAATATAAATAAAACGATTACGAATTTTCATGCGATATAAACTATACATTGCAGTGCCACCGACGTTTATAAAACACTATATTTACATAAAAAGATTAATGTTTATTCGATGAAATATAATTATTGTACAAACACTTTTTTAAATTGAACGTAAAACTCAACGCGTGTGCTTTCGGTTTTATCCATTATTTTTCACGCCTAAAAAATAATATGCGCATAAATAATATTATAGAGTTGTGTATAGATACATAAATCCTATAAGAGTATAATGCGTAATATTATAAAATGAATATATAAAATATTGTTGGCGTTCAAATCAGTCATCGTCCCAAATTCGGAATTTTTAACAATTTATGTATATTAAATATATGTATATTGTTTTTCCTGGCTAAGTCGTTCTTGGTAATTATAAATATCTAATGTATTGTCTTAAAACTCATTATTATATAATAATAATTTACTAGTTTTTCCTTGAAATACAATGTGTTTAAATTAGTTTTAAAAAATGCATATAATTTAATTCAGGATTTTTTAATTATATCACCTGAATAAAAAATATAAACATTTCAAAGTTATTGGATTTAAAAAAAGAGTTATTCAACATCGCTTAGTTAGCAAAATGCTGACAAGGTACTCGCTTGTATTATATTTTGTGCCCACTTAATGTATACTGCGAATTTTTTTGAGAAAGGTGGGGGTTTGACTTGGCTATTATGACTCACGGATAAGTTTTACATGATATTCCTCTCATGGTTTTGCCGACTATCTTTTAAATCTTAAATTTATAATTGGAAGTTGATTTGAAAGTATTATTTAATAAAACGAATACTACAAGCGAGTATAAGATATATGCTGTAAACTTTAGTCAAATTGTATAAACTCTTTGAAAAAAAATTATGCTTGATATACCTATCTAATAACAGGATAAATATTTAATTCAGATTTTTTAGTTCAAAATTTTTATGTAAAACAGACTTCATAAACACAACATTTATTTTATTGTTTATTTTAGGAAAATATATTTTTTAATATATTAACTATGTGTTGTGTCATGTCATTTTAATTTGTTTTTGAATATGCAGTGCGTTGAAAATTTATAATAGTATAGGTATTAAAATACCTTGTCCGCTAGCTGTTCAATAAAACTTAATTATATCGTTAAAATTATAATCCGTGTTCGTGTTTTTATTTTCCATTAGAAGTATGAGTGTGGTATACCGCCATACGTTTTATTTTTCCCTATGCATGTAACCTTTTTAGTACCTATAGGTACAACTAATATAATGACAGATTTGATAAATAACACAAATAAAACTACGATTTTTGTAATAAATTATTATACGGTTTGTATTAAATTATAAAAATTTTAGTAAATATATGTTGCATGAAATGACATAATACAACCAATGAAAATCATTACCAGGATAATGGCGTTTTTGGATAAAAATATTTTGAGAGTTATGAGTGTTATAACATTTTTTTTATATAAACATTAAAACCATTATGGCGCCAACAACACAAAGTTTCCTCTTAAGCTTGGTTAAAATTAAATACCAAAAATCGATAAAATACTCGTAGTGTTCCGACAAAAATAAAAAAGGGCACTCTCAAAAAACCTTTGCGGAGATTAATTGCTATATCATTATATTATTATAATATAATATTTTATTATGCATCTCGTTAAACAGGGTATATTCATGAAAATCATAAAATGCATGTATAATATATAAATGTGAAGTACTTACAAGCGTCAATATTAATTTACAGAAAATATATCGGGAAAACATTATAAGTACTGCAAAAACGGTCACACGGAACGAAAAAAATAAATATATTTCTAGATTAGATGCCGTTAGGATCTACCCGTTTTTATAGAATCTTACTGTTATGTTGCTAATTGGATATGTGTAATATACTAATGTGATATTTTAAGTGAATGCGAATTCATTATATTATACTTTTAAACCTTATTGTATCTTCTGTAATCGGTTTGAATAATTAGCGCGTATAACGTGTATCACGTAGATCTAATATCCTAGGTATAATTATCTACGATCGTACTTAGTTTAATTGAAAAAGTTAATTTACTTATTTCCTATGTTAGTAACAAATGATATGAATATTTTTAAAATATACGAGCCACACGGAAACGCGAGATGGATAACATGGATATCTAATATTATATATAGGGTATAGAAATAACGAAATAAAAAAAACAAATAAAAATATTCATTTTTTTTCGAACTTTTATGTTATTACAGTGGTGGTAGTGGTGATGGTATGTATATTGACCATATACCTATATATATAACCTTTATATGTGTATATATATAGGCAATACAATTTTTTTAATTTATAGTATTTCAGCGTATACTATAATATGTATCATTAGCTTGTTATATTATATTATACTCAGTATAACATACAATGCGCTCAATGTTGTTATATTGCACAAAAAGGAACAACAACGACTACAGTACGATCTCGATGCACCGGAAATACGAGATTTGTATAATAATATAATATTATGTTATCGGATATAAGTCGAAAGTGGCGGTGGTTGAGCATCCTACACAGGAACTTCGCTATGCGAACACGTTACCCATCATCGTCATCATCATCGTACGACGTCGTTCAATTGGCGTTTCGGCTCGTGCTTTAACTGGTTTTCAGAGCTTGACCAGATACGGTCGGTCGGTGGTACATAAAATATAAGCATACACACATAATGTCGTGTATTATGTGCAGCGTCTAAACATATCGCGTGAGCATAATATATATATATGTATATAGGTACCGTTATAGAGACATTTATAAATTTATTATTCGTATTGATTTTTATCGGAAATAATATGATGACGTGTTAGTAATTACATATCAAATTTGTCGTCGTCGTCGTCCCCATCGATGAATTAACTGCTATAGGTACTATATTACCGTCTCGGAGTATAAGAGATCGTGTTCGTCGGAATAATGTCTACGACAGCAGTGGCTGCAGTAGCAGTGGCGTCATTGTTGGCTATGACTTTCCCTCCGGACGGAAACGGCATACGGCGACCGCTAGCACGCGAGCGTCGCTTGCCATATGCCTACCGTCGCAGACGAGGGATTTACGAGTCGGTAAATGCACGCGTGGAAGCGTTTACGAGTTGTGCGGTGACGAACATCATTTTATTGGGTAGAATTGAATATAATTTCAAAAAAAATGTTAATTTTGTTTGTATAAAATCACATATTTTAAAATAAGTCCGCGATAGCGTCGACAGAGCGTATGTATTTATTTCCACGTAAACATCACGTATCCACTCGCTGACAGTCACCCGGCATAATTAGCGCCCGCTATCGAGTTCGGAGATAGGGGACATTTCTCGTTTTTTCTTTCGTACCGTTCTGTTGTCAGTGACTACTTGGTTGGATGGGGGGAGGTTGCTGGTGTTGTGATAAAAGCCGTATGCACTCTTGGTCATAACGAGGGGAGAGACCCGGTGTGTGTGTGTGTGTGTGGGTATATTATAGACGTCGTCTCGAGTGGCTTGAGAACGGCAGAGCTAGTCGTCGAGAGAACGTTGAATTATGCGCCGACTGGCGCCCGCCGACGCAGTTAAAGTTTTTATATCATAATCTTCTATGTATATTTATATATACATACATACTTTACGATGTATACTCGTGAGACGCGCGACACAAGAAAAAAATATTCTGACAAACTACACAAAATATACTATGTAATATAACATTATTATCACACACGATCGTGTCGTTGTAACGCCGTTCTACACACGCGGCTTTATCGTCAGATTGTCGTGGTGATTTCAAAGACGATCATCGCTGCACGGTGCGAGTACAATAAAATATGATATAATACGCGAACGACGGACGTTTTCATCGCCCAGTGCAGTGTTAAAATCGCTCAAATGTAAAAAATAAAGAATAATAATAAAAAGATCCCATTTTAAAACCAGATCACCCTACGACGGTGTACATTTAATAAGCGGGACGTCAGAGCACAATATAATATACAGGGTGGCTCAAATACTTAGGTATACAGAGCGCGTCACCAAAACGGGCAAAACGTACCTATATATACACACACACATTCAAATAAACTTCTGTCTCACGAGGAACAACGGCAGCTGCTGCAGCTGACTGTCGACTATATAGTAATACATACATATAATGTTCAAATATAATAGTACTACGCATCGTCTCCGCGCGCCAACGCGTTCAGTATTTTTTTTCTTCTATGAAACGTTTAATGGAAGACTCCGATTTCTAAAATAGTCCGAGGGTGCACATCAATATCTTATACATAGGTATATACATAAACGAAAATAACAACGAAGGATGTGGCGATGCGAGGTCTCCGCAATATAGTCACACAATATTGTAATGAAGACGGGATATTATTGCAGGACCTATGCCGGTATTTCGGAATATTCCGGTCGGAAGGGTTATTGAGGAAACCAGTTATGCAATATACTACGATGACCGCGTCGTCTTCCCCCTAGCCACCAGCGAGCCGAGTATAATATTCCGACTTTGCTTTGGGAGATTCCATGAAATATACTCGTAAGTACTGCAACATCATCTCAGTATTGTGAATAAAATGACATATACAAATACGCTGTGCATTATTCACAGCGACGTATGTTACAAAATGGCACCCGAATGTGTCCGGTTATAATAAATTTGAATCTTTGGCGTAGCTTTTTCAGGAGAAAATTTTCTCTGTACCCGTAGGTATTCGTCGATCGTTCTGAGATCACGTCGTCGCCGGAAACGCGATATTTTTGACAGGACGCATTTTTTTTTTGTTGTTGTTTTGGAGGGAGTCTTGTTAACGCACGCACACGCACGCACTCGCGCGTTGAAATCCCGTCACAGACGATACGCGCTCACCCGCCACCGTCGTCGTCAACCACCCCGACGGCGATCAGCTGTTCTCACGGGGAGCAGCAGCTGCCCCTCAGGTGAACACATGTTGCCGCACTCCCCGTGTGCACGTCTTACGAAACTTCGGTGGCACACAATATTATAACATATAGGCACCTACCTACCTACCGATAATGACAAAATATTAAAACGCAATTTTTACGACCGTTTCTCGCTGCAAAAGAAAATATACGTTTTTTACGCGTTATTTCCGCTCTCGTCATAAACTTTGTCACGCGCTCGGTCGTTTCGTTTTACGCTTCTCGTTTTGGCAACCACTGGGCGTGTGTATATTTGAACAGCGTATCTAGCGGACCGTGAACGACTGGTAATTAGCGCCGAGGTGGGATCGCGCGCGTGTTAGCTGCAGCCTGCAAGTATTGTAATGTTGTGTACACGGTAGTGCCGCTGCTGACGACGACTACAAAACGACGAACGACGATGACGTTATGTACGCGACACCCACACCTGAAATCTATATAACCTAAAAAAACAACATAGGCCCGACCGATAGTGTTATTTGCATACGGAATCGTTTTAACCCGAAACTTGGGAGAAACGAGTGGCACACCTGCGCGAAAACTCACGCACACAACCGTCATCGCCGCCCGAGATCGGCGAGTAATGGTAAAGTGTGTATATAATTTAATAAACTATTAAACGCTTTTTGAAAATGTTCACGGATGACATTAGCGTACACTGATATTGAAAACTTTACGGTGAGATAGTATTTTTTCAAAAAGACGACGATAATAACTTGGTCGTTGCGTCATTAAGCGTGTTCTGAGTCGTTAAGATAGAGCGTATAATACCAAGAAATGCA
Source organism: Aphis craccivora (assembly GCA_009835225.1). NCBI lineage: Eukaryota > Metazoa > Arthropoda > Insecta > Hemiptera > Aphididae > Aphis > Aphis craccivora. Next base: position 35,075 of record VUJU01000318.1, on the reverse strand, counting down.
GTTATTGGAGATTTTTACCAGAATTCGTGTGCGGTCATGAAACATACGATCATTTACGATGCATGACGTCAACAAAACTTCAGAGACCGGCAGACCGCGAGAGGATCTCGCGGTTGCACACTCTCATCGTTTGAAATCTTCGTGTCACTCTTCTACGTTATACGTGCATAAAATTAAAAAAACCTTGAGTAACACCGAAAACGGTAGCAGTTCGAGTTAAGTATCAGCACGTACGTAAACAACGATGTTCTACATCCGCGATTCTCGATCGAATTGTGCGCCGTCATCGATCTCGGAGTAAATTATCAAGATAGGTATTCAACCGGTGCGCTGATAAGAACTAGTATCTATTGATACGGGGTTAGAGGTAACAGTGTCAGCAGCGGTGAAGAGGAGGGTGCAGTGCACTTGGCATACATAATATATTAAGCATATAATATATAAGTATATAATATAGCCATAGGTATATCTAATACAACGCGCGACATGTAAAAACCACGCTGCTGCTGCTGTAGTCGTTCATCGTGTCCTCGTTCGGAGCAATTATCACATTCGACGACGACGACGGTGAGCCAAGCCCTAACAAACATATTGTTTTTTTTTTTTTTTTTTGTGCACTAGCGTTTATTTTATGTAACGTACGCATACAATGTGTGTAGTGTGAGTGTATCTATATGTGTGCAAGTTTTACACACAAATAACGAGCGTGTCGCTTGTATACATAATATATAGTACATAGTGCACCTATATAACTATATTATAATAAAATGTTAGGCTTACGGGTGTATGGGGCGGCGGGGGAGGGGGGATACATGACGGGACGGCCGAGCAAAGGATTATACGACGCACATCCGTCGAAAAATACAGTATTATTATTATTATTAGAAAACGTTCTCACGGTGGACACGGGGAGACGCCCTCGGCCCGCACATCCACCGAATCGTCGTTGCGACGATGCTAATATTTTTATTTTATAGCTATATAATATACGGCCATATCGTCTAAGTTTCCCCACATCGTCGTATATATATACGACTGAATACGAGTCGATACGAGTCGCTAAAATTAATCGCCAAAATCAATCTGACCGGCTTATGTCCGTTACACGGTACTAATTTCATTATTACAAACATCGATTATCGTAAAAATATTTAATCTCACTCTCTTCGTATCGACGGACATTTATCGTGACGCGAATCGATCGGAAAAGGGTTATTTCAGATGATTATTATCATTATTGCGATATATATATAGTGTTACAGTATAATAATATTATAAAATTGTGCTGTTTACCTCTTCCTCGCCGGGCCCGACGGAATCGATGCTGTTGCACATGCCAGTGACGACGGACTGCTGACCGTCGACGGACACGGGTCCCTGCTGCTGTTGGACTTGCAGCGGTGGCGTATGACCTGTTGGCGACATGTTCATCGCTGCGGCTGCGGCTGCTGCTGCGGCGGCTGTAGCGGCGTCCAGTCTGAGCTTCTTGAGGGTCGCGGCGGCGGCCTCCGGTCCGTTGTACGCACCACCTCGGGCCCTCTTCAACCCTCCAACGGCGACGGCCTCCACGATTCAACCGGGTGGGTGTAATGCTGCGCGACGACCACTACCAGCGCCAACATGTGGTCACTACCGCGGCGCGGCACGGTTTCTCGCAGCAGCTGATCCGTGCGGTATCGTGTCTTTTCGGTTCCGGACGACGACCACGACCGTTTGGGTAGTTCGCAGACTCGGTGACGACGGCGGGTGTCACTGCTGCAGGGGCGGCGAAGACGGTCGACCGTGCACTGTACGCAGTCGTTTAATAATTATGTTATAATGCTGTCGTTGTACTTGACAAATTTCACGTAGAGTGATTGTACACACACGCGCGACGGTCAGAGATACGAATAAAAACTGAGTCCCGATCGATCGATTATTATTATTTATTTGTTAATTTTTTTTTTTTTATTTTTTTTTTAACGGTGTTAAAACGCGCGAAAATGACAACAATCGTACAAAATCAAAACGGGACTTGGGACGGCGTGTATGGTGTGTCTGTAAGGGTTTGGGTACGTGTGGTGACCGAGGTGGTGATGATGGTGGTGGTTAAGGTGGTGTGTTCAGTGTGTAAAAGGTAAAAATGTCGCGGTGTGTGCGTGTGATCGCGGAACGTACGACTGCCGCCGTGTCGGAATTGCGTCTGACGTGAACGCCGAGGGCCGAGCTGTGGTAGCGACGGCGCGGCGGCAGCGGCGGCGACTGCGACGGCGACCGAACACGACCGGCGCCGAACCGACCGGAACAGGAAGCTTGGCGGGCGGTGGTGGCGGCCGTATACCCCTTCTTCCTCCGTCGCCGCCACAGCCACCGACGACGACGACGACGACGATTGCATTGTTTTCCATATGGCGTGTGCGAGTAGAACAATTTATAAAAAAAAAAAAATCGCGTTCTCCGATGGTCTCTCCGACGATTACGGTGATGCTGTGCCGAAGGCGGTGTTGCGCACAGCTGATGGACCGTTAAAATAATAATAATAACCCGTTCGTGTGTGATCGACGGCGGATACTTACTCCCCCGCTCGCCGTACAAGGTATACCCGTACGAATAGTATAAATAGGTAGTATAGGTATATATAAGCGACAATCGTCCTTGCCACGATCTACCGCTACGGGTTCGACCGCCTAAACACAATTTTATTTATTATTGTTTTATATTTTCTATGTAAAGTATGTTTTTTTTTTTATAATAATAAAATTTTTATAATATTAGATCAGCTACCGACTTACACGGGATTTTTTTTTTTTAAGAAAATATATTAAGGCAATGGCATACCAATAACAATAGTAGTAACACGAAATAATCAAGTACCTAGTATGTAGGTATCTATAAAGCGGATTCCACAATACTTAGACTTAATTTCAGTGATCGCTTTTTTGACAACGGATTGTGTATGATGACTCTTGTACTGCCCGCATAAATCTAAACCAAAACGAATTCGAATAGGTATCATTAATTAATACTATGGTTAGGAGTTATTCGAATTATATACAATTTTTTTTTATTATTATTAACTTGTCCTTTAACCCTATTTCGTCATTTGCCTGTGAAAAATTGAAGAAATATAAAATACAGTCATCAGTGTACCGTTTTCACTTAGATGGGAGAATTTGATATAGTACTTGTTATATATTTTAAAACGTACTTTAAACTTTTGTGATCTCTAAGAACATTTGATATTTTTCATAAAAATGGGTTAAAAATTGTTTTGGTATATTTAAGCAACAAACTTAAAATCATTTAAATCTATCTCTAGATTATATTTCAGTCTATTTTATTTCCGTAACCAATAGTAACCATATATATAAACAAACAATATAAGAGTTTCATGATCCTAAATAAAATGTTTGTGTTAGGAATTATACTCAATGAAAATCTATAGGAGTTGAAAATTTAAGCTATAAGCACCTATAACCTCAGTCTCGAAGAAAATATTGGTGACAATTGGTTTAGTAATTTTCCAAATCTATAAGCCCCATACAAACGTACATTAATTGTATATACATACACAAATATTCGTGATGATAAATACTCATTTTTATTTCAACTTTTTGAAATAACAATTATAATATAGGTACCTACTCAGCTGATACCTTAATTTTATGAGTATGTCGCTGCGAGTAAAAAATATTCCGTTATGTTAGGTGAAAAGCAATTATTTTTTAAAGTTATTATTAATAATTTTATGAGTAATGTAAAATGCTGATTTATTTTCTTTTTTGTATATAAAATAAAACCAGATTTTATCAGATACAAATACTGAAATACGTACATAGTACCTACTTGACAACCTATACGCTTACAATAATAAAGTCGTTACAACTCTGACCAATATTCGTCTTAAATTGTCATTTAAAACTCTGTCCGTTTTTTAAATAACTGTATAAAAAAATTATAAATAGTATTATTATTAATAAATTATTTAAACATTATAATTAATATTATATTATATACGTTTATTCAAATATAGTTATTTGGTACATTATATATAAATAACCATGAAGTTAACCAATCATTATATTTATACATTAAACGCAATCGGGTAATACAATTTAAAGATTTGTATACGAAGACAATTTAATTTCGGAAAAATAATCATAATCAGATTTTTGAATCGGAAAAGCATGTTAAGTATAATATACGTGATATTACATTAATTTTGCGTATTATGGTATTATGGTACAAATAATATATTATTACAAAAAATAGTAGGTATGAGTATTATTTAATTTTTTTTTTAGGATGGTTACACTTCTTATTAATGAATTTACGATACATATTGTATAATATGTGAGTTACTTATTTTAATGTGGTCGCACTGATTTATAAAATCAATTATTTATTGAAATCAGAAAATAAAAATTCAAACTATGTCATATTTTTTACTGTTAAATTAACTGTATTAAAAAATATCTATGTACTTGATAATTTAATAACTTTTATGAATCCTTTAATGCATTTCATGTCTTTGAATAGTCAAAATTAAATATAAATCATAATAATATCAATTTTAATGGAAAAAAATTGAGTGAAGCTCAAGGTCAATACCTATGCTAATAATTATAGTTTCTTAAATTTATTATATTTTTTTTTAGTTATATATTCATTTTTTTTTATTAAATGTAGAAATAAGCAAACTTTTAATGAATTACTAAAGAAAAAAACAAAAAATAATTTGTAAAATCAACTGGTTACTATTAGAATTAAAATAATAGTCGTTCGATTTTTATTTGACTCTGAAGTTATCTGCGCTGCATAAACAAAAAACGTATTTATAATTAAAATACATAAAATAATATTGTATATTACTATATTACATTATATAATTTTATTTTTATTAAGTCGAAATAATACTTAGAAAATGATAAAATAAAAACGGCATAAAGGGTCATTGTTATATGTATATAATATATAAAACGCTGAAACTCGAACACTAGAATATAGAACACTAGAATATGTATTCGTTCACTTAATATTTTGAATAAATATTTAACATAATCATAATAATAGATATTTTTTTTTATGTAGTTGCATTCAAATGGTCATAAAATAAATGCCGTTTGAATTTCTATAAGGGACATTTTATTAATTCACGTGGTTGCCATATCGCGTGTATTCCGGTGTATATTATAGTATTACTATTTATACCTACCTATATAGCAAAAGTGGTATTTTTTTTTAAATTTTACTCAGCAAGTATTTTCGTATAATTTCCATAAAATGTTTTGGCTTCCAGCAGATGGATCAGGTATTAATATAACGTACTCTTAAGCGTGTTCTGATCATAAAAATAAAAATTGTTGAGAAAAAAAGAAAACGACTTTTTCGTATGTGCAGTGCCCTTGTGCTTTTGATATGTGATGTTCAAACGTGGTTATAAATACGGCGCTGTTAAGTAAAAACGTGGTAACAAAAATAAACATATATGTTCATGAATAAAATATTACATTTTCAGACTTGTAGACAGATGGTAACAATGCCTATGTAATATATTATGGGTATATACCTATAAGATACGTAAAATTCCATAGCGAAATCACCCTTATATGCGCGACCTGGGGTCAAACCAGTGCCATGGTTGGGTCAACTTTTTTGTTTTAGTGCAATACATTTTTAAAAAGAAAAATATTGTTGGAGGATTTTCTTTATGAGTTCAAATTTAAAACTAGAAAGCCCTTATAACCCTTTTAGCCGAGTTCTTTGACGTTGACGTTTTTCGTTCGCAGCATAATACCATGTTAGAAAATATTAGTATCTGTATAACGTTCCTATACAAATTTACACATCGCGTTGTGTACATAAACGATCTACATAGTGTATGTTTAGGTACTAATTATAATGTGCAAGAGAATGAGTAATAATAACGATATTTGTAAGTCGAACACGAATAAGATAATATCAGATTCTGTTCTCTTCGGTTTGGTTAATGTACAACGCTGAAACCTTATTACAATTTATTATTTTCTATATTGTATAATATAATTTACATATATTATATAATACATAACTGAATAAAAAAAGGAACTTCTATATTATATATTTAATATATATCATTTTATGATTTTATATGATTTCGTTTAAAAAACAAAATCGCAACCTCTTATTACTATAATGTTAAAGATAGGCTGTATTATACTGTTTGCCTACATTTTGTAGGTACAATTTTTATTAGTTTTTGAAATTTTAATCTTATTACTTTGATTTTGTAAGCAGTTTACTTTTAAATTACCTTTTAGAAATCTATAGATATAAACGCACATAATATATATATTAAAATGTTATTTTAAATGTATCTATAGTAGAACGAGTGTCTACTAACTAACTAACTACTAACTATTAACTACTATATAAATAATATACAGGTAGTGTATTTTGTATTATATAAATTCAATGAATCAATAACATAAAAATAAATTGAATTTAACTATTTTTAATTCAAGATTGTTTCAAATATAAAAACACTAAAGTAAAGTATTTTTTTTTATAGGTACTAGAGTTGAATTTTCTTTTAACAAATGGCTTAGTCTGGAAGAAGAACAAATATATACTTTAGTGAAAAATCACATAGAATATTGTAAGTTATATGTAGTGTATTATATTTACAAATAAATTACGTTTATGTTGTGTATAGAGTATGAAAAAAAATTAGAATCGAGCATTCGAAAAAATAACTCTTGAAATAAATGTGTTCTAAAATGTACTCTGTTTACTAAATTGAATCATTTAAATTTTATTCTACTGTCGACTACGGGTTATTTATTTTTTTTTTTTTTTGCAGATTTTACACTGTATTGGTGTATTTGTGAAATAATAGCAATATATTTACAACAAAACACCAATATCTTCATACCCTCGCCCTAGATAGTATGCATTAAGTAGCTTTAAAAAATATTACTGGACTAGAGGTTAAGTTGTTGGATTGAACGGCAAAAAAAAATATATTAGAGACGAACGACATTTTATCTTATTTAAAGTCACTAAAATAGCGGATATTCCACGGAAGTAAAAAAAAAAAAAAAAAAACGGATCATAAAATGTTATCGACAAACAAATGATGATAGCTTTATCCGAAAAAAAAAGTACTATACATAATATCATAATGATAATATAGACGACGTAATCCATGTCGGCTAATGTAGTCAATGGATTTTGAACATGGTGTTTTCGAAGAAAAATTTCGATAATATTTAATATAAACAAAACTAAAGTGCTCCTGTTTAATTTGTCATGTTTACAATAATATATATTTATCATCCTGAAACTAGTCATTAAGGTGATTGCATTATTTTCCCCTCGTCGCAACGTCAATTTATACCAATAATAATTTAACCGTTTCACCCCTATATGTATGACGCAACGATCAAACACCGAACAACAATGTAACCAGAGGCAACGGACTATAATACATATTTGATATTATTATAGTTTTAAATCATATATTATTTTTTTTATACATATCTACTATCGAAATGGATAATGGATTTATTATTTTATCGTATGTTTGTGTGTAATATAGTGCATTAATGCCGATTTGATTTAATGACTCGATTTCATTGTACACTCAATATGAGCGCGATACATTATTATTGGTTTCTCATACTTATCGATTTCAAAAAGTACGTACTTCAAAGTTCAAATAGTTCTGACCTAAAAACATATTCTCCCTCACAATATAAATACAGCGTATAGGTCACTGTGAAATTATTTTTTTTTTCATACTAAAAATACTCATATAGGTACGTTGTAAATCCATTAATTCATATAAGTTTTCAACGATTACATTTTTCGATTGAGAAATTTTCTTTTTCGCCTCAAATATAAATCAAACACACACAATAAAAGACAAAAGCGTATGGACTTAATTTACGGCGAGTTGCCAAATAACAGGCGAATAGGTATAATATGATAATTTATAATATGTACGCGTATTCGTATATTGTTTGGTTTGACATATAATAGTGTTATTGATAGTATTATTATATTTATTTTCTGCACGTAAAAAAATACATCTCAGGAAATGTGATATAAAAAGGCCAGCCACTAACAAGTCGATAAAATTACCAACGAGAATAAATGCAGCAAGTATATATAGGTGCCTAGGTGGGTACACTATTAAATATAAAATTTCAAATTTAAATTCAACTGCGTTGAGCAATGAATCTTATTTCTTTGAGAAGTCACACATAAGAAGACCTAAAATTGGATGTTATATAACAATACGAGTTTATATCATCATTCCTATCATCGATTACAGTGCGATGGTATCGTACAGTATTACTGTTTGAATGAATTTCATAACATATTGTGTTCAATGAAAATATTTAGAATAATTACCATATTATGTTAAATTTTTATTTTTATGAATATATTTCTTTAATGAATACTTGGTTTCCATATTATTTTTGATTCATTCCTATTTTTATTCACATTTTTAAAGTGAATTTATTTATGCAAAAGATTGTAGAATTATAATTATATTATTTGCTTTAAATAATACAAAAAAAAAAAAAAATATTGTAGATTAAAAAAATTCCAAATATTGATGTTTTACGTGTAAAACGCAATCGGGTTGGTATGACGACATTGAATATTTATTAATTATTTATGCGATAACATTTCAAGTAGAATTTAAACTATTCGCGTATCCCCTGCAGTATACATGTGTGTATTACATATTATGTTCACTAAATATCTGAAAATTTGTTATAAATTAGCATTAAATCCAGAAAAAATTACATACCTTTAAATATTGTGATATTGATACAATGAGTACATCACACAAAATGAAGTATTTTACTTTATTCTTGAATATGAAACATAAAATGTGAATCTTAATATTTTAAATAAATATTAATATTTTATTGTAAGTGTGTTTTCGAATAAATAAAAAAATATTTATTTGAACACACATGAATTTCAATAACAAGTAACATATAGTTTTTTATTATTATATTTATCTAAACAAAACGAATTAAAAAGTAATATGATAAAAAAAAAAATCATCACGTTATTTCACTATTCTAACAGTATATAATAATATATATAATTTTTGTTTTCAAAAATAATAATAAGCAAATAATTTACACGGTATATCAAGGCAATAAAAAAAAAAACCACAATGAATTAGTTTATACATAAATATATATATATGAAAAATATATTACATTAATATTAAATAGTATTAAAATTAAATGTTTTGCAAAATATATTTTATTTTAAGATTGCAACCCATGACAAAACCTTTGACTTAAATCAAATGCACTTTTATAAAATTGTTTTAAAATTATTATTTCTAAAGTCCGAACAATTACATTATGTATGTATGTTTTTTATGACACTTTAATCATATAATTTTATTCATTTTAACTTTAATAGCTTACAATGATTTATTGTTTTAGTATAATATTATAACGAGTTTTGAATAAAAAAATAAAAACTTTAATAAATAATAACAAATTTGGTTTTGTTGCTTTTAAGTGATAATACTATCAATTACGTATTTTAATAGAAGTGAATTTATATTATTTATTACACATAATAAAGTATTAAATTTTTACCATAACAAGTATAACTAGGTATCTATAATATATAGTGGTATTATACGCGTGATTTTATGGATTCAAATATTTTATTCCTTTCACATTTGAAGGAAACGCGCATACGCTTTTGAAATTTAAATTTTTGAATTAATCAGCATACAGTAATTAGAACGTATATGTTTAAATTTTGTATGTGTTTGATTTGTATATTTTATTTTGTTGAAATCTTCAAAAATCAAACTACACCTACAATTATTTATTATTAGTGAATTAAGAATAAATAATATTTTTATACTCGCATATCTAAAGTATTGTGACAACAAGTTTAATAATATACTCGTAATTCGTATAGATTCGTAATATTTTGTATATCTTTTTTTAATTTTTAAGCGCATATAACTAAAAAATACATAAAAACAATATGCCTTGGGCAATAATATAAGTATAATAATATTTCAAACGTTGTCCCAACAATAATATCAATGGGGTTGAATTGGTTGAATATAATATATTTGACTAAAATATGCAGGAATTTTAAACAAATATTGTGTAGCGATAATAATATAGTATTTTATTGTATTGAACATTATATTCCACCAAAAAATATAGAGCTTTTAGACGACTGTGTTGTTAGTAAAATCGATCGCTAGCAACTTTGCTGTTAATATTATAGCATGTTATAATATTATTAAGTATTTAATATTAATAATTAAACATATTGTCACACAAATTATAAAATGTATCTACATTGAAATTATATACTAAGAGGTTATACAAACTAAATTTAGTCCAAATAATAAAAAGTTGAGATATATTCAGGGTTTTTTAAAATAAAGGGAACCTTATACAAACTCTTTTTTTATATACATGCTACTTATAATATTAGGTTGTCTGACATTTTGGCAATTTAAATAAACTAATTACAATCGACGGGCACTTAATCATGTATAATATATAATATAATTAGAACATTTAAGTTAAACGCACTAAACTTTTAAATGTGTACAGCCAAGAACCCAAAATACAGGCTCTATAAACTAAGCTTTTATGGAACTTAATCACTTAGCGTTGTATAATTAAAGAACTGCAAAAGCATAAATCATATCATTTCTTCCTCTTCATTTGGAAATAATAAAATTTTTTATAACACCAATGAAGACGATGATCAATCGATTTGTTTGTTTAATTTACGAGTATTAGGAAAAATTAACGTAATGCTATTACAACAATAACGAATAATAATAATAAATATTTGATGTTTTATACATACTCGTACATTTTATATCATAAAGCTTTCAAATTAATTTACACTTTGTTATTAATAAAACTATCAAGAAGGTAATTTAAATAAAATCTTAATCTACATTAGATCGTACATAATATTTTAAATTTTAACATCAAATACAAATAATAATACTCGAAAAAATCATAAGTTTTTAAATATCAAAATAATGGAAGATTCTTTTATCAAATAACACTCATTTTTTTAAAAATCTATTAACGTTTTTAAAAAATAAATACTTTTTCTTTAAAAAAAAAAAATTCTTTAAGTTTTTACTTTTTTGAATGATAACATACATTTTTAATTTTATATTCCTAAGCAAAATATTTTTGGAGTATTTTTATACTTAAAAATCAAAATTAAGACGACTAGTTTATGAGTACCTAATAACTTAAAAGTGTTTAATGTGTTGGTGGGCAGAATACACCATAAAATGTTTATCTACCACTCCGATTATCTAAACTTAATATAATTATTACTCGTAAATTACTCGTTAAATATTCTATATAGTTACCTACTAAAATACTTAAAAAAATATTTTGTTTCGGAATATTATAAAATATAAGAATCTATGGGCCCAAAAGAAATGAGGAAAATTTATATGAACGAAAAACTAATGCAGAACTGAGGGCAATATTCAATGAACCAAACATAGTGGGAATTCTTAAAAGCAGACGAATAAGCTGGGCCGGGCATGTCTGGAGAGCGGAGGGCCAAACAGTGCATGATGTCACAATGTGGAAACTAAATAAAAAATGACCGATAGGGAGACCAAGACAGCGATGGACTGACCAAGTCAAAGAAGATCTCAAGCTTTTGGATATTAGAGAGGGAGAACAACTGGCGAAGAACAGAGAGTTGTGGAGAAGCGTAGTAGAAGCGGCGATGGACCTTTAAGGCCCGGAAAAGCAAGAAAAAAAAATAGGTGCTATAAAATTAAAAATGTATATTGTCATTCAAAAAATTAAAAATGTACAGAAATATATAGTGATAAAAATATTTATTTATTTTTTTAAACATTTCAAATTTTTTTCTGTTAGATATGATGTAGTAAAATTATTTAGAAAAACATTAATGGATTTGGAAATATTGATTGGCATTTTAGTACGGCTCTGAATTATTTTCACCATATCAACAAAATAAATATCAATATATCTGATTACCTATAATTGTAATTTCGTAGAACTTATTTCGTTAACTGTTAAGGAAGCAGCTGAAAACTATAGTATTGTACAAGATATGCTAAAGTTGGTATATACTATAATTAATAATGTTATTCATTACAAACTAATTCACGAACAAGACTCGTGGCAAGCGCAAAAAGTTATCATATACATTATACACTAAATTTGGCACCTGCTGATCGTTTTGAGAGTTGACCAGACTTCGAAAAAAAGAAACAACTAAAGATGCGAAATCATAGTGGATTATTTTCTTTTAAGAATAAGTACATTTTGTTTAAAAAAAATCGTTACCACGAAACGTTTTACCTGCTCGGTTTAGATTTAAACACCCACGATTATCCTCACGATTTAATCTCAGATTAAAAAAAAAAAAAGAACTCTAGACTGAACTTATATTACTTACCAGTTACCACCGTGCGCAATGTGAGACAGACGAATTGCACCTGTACGACATGTGGCACTTGTTAAAACCTGTTATACGAAACCCAAGTTGAACGTACGAACACAGAATACCTCAATTTGACACAAAATAGCAGCAAACAGCTGATAAGACTTATTTTTCTTTTTTTTTACAACACAAACTATCACTGTTCATAGTTCTTGCTAATTTATTTTAATGGTCTTCGCATAAAAGCAGTGTATTCATATATAGCTTATAACTGTTGCCTCTCCAAGTATTATTTTTTTTTTAATTATATAATCGTGATAGCTTAGCATCTTCATTCTCTGGAATTAAGTTTAAAGTAACAAACTATACATATAAATTACCAAACTAATTAAACTATAACCATTTGTGATTTTATACTTATAACCTCATTTATATTGATATTAATTATATACCTATAAATGCAGTAATGCATTATGGTTTTTTAACCAGAGCTTGAAACCGCTCCCGAAAAAAGGAGTTCCAGGTCCGTAAGGTCCGAAAATTTTTTCGGAACCGGTTACCGGTTTTTGGGATTTTTGGAATTACCATTAACTGATTACCGGTTACCAAAATAATTTTTAAAAATGTGTTTACCGGTTACCGGTTTGGAAGCGGTTTTAATTCTTTAAGATTATCGGTAACCACTTCGGAATAGGTTTTTCGTTTTTTTTTTTTTTTTAATAGTGCTTTATCACAGGAAAATAATGAAAAATAAATAACATTAAAAATAAAAAACATTTTGTAAAAAATTTACTAAATAGTGGAGCAATTTAAAAAAAAATAGTAAATTGATAAATATTCAACAAATTTTCTGCATTTATTGATATATTCTACAAGCATTGTTTATGCACCGATAATATTCCGAGTGTGAACTCAATGGTTATTTTTATTTTGGTGTTTTTACATTTTTATATTTACTTTGTGGTTCTAAAAATCTAAAATAATTATTCTTAATTATTTTAACGTTATTAATTGGTAAAACGGAAAAACGAGAACTTTCAATCAAAATCAGTTTTTGACCAAATCGATTTTTTATATGGTTGTACCTAACTCAAAATATAATGACTTTAAACACTTGATATTTTTACCACATTTTTATATTAGTATTATCTATACATGGTTAATTTTTCAAAATATTTTGACCTTTTTTGAGCTATTTATCAGACAGCTGAAATGTTCGATTTTTCTGAGAATTTTTTTTTTTTTTGAAGTGTCGATAAACAAATGTTGGATGACTAAAAATTTAATACAAGATTTCTCATGAGTTGTTCTTATTGTAGTTAAAAAAAATCAAAAACTATGCATGTGTTCGCAAATTTTATTATTATTCATTGCTGAAATACACATCAGTTGTTGGGCTAATGGGCTACATACAACAAATAATTATAACATATCATAGCAATATTGAAGTAACTACATAACATAATATTATGTGAACGCTAATAATAAATATTATCTACTATAAGGATTTACACCAAAATTGATAAATTTTTTATCATATTTAACGTGCACTATTCTTTAAAGGGAAAGCCGTCGGTTTGTTATTGGTACGTTTTATTGTTTGCACAATAAATACAATTTTTTTGTGGCAATAGAACAAGTCAAAAGCTTCAATTGTAGCCTCGCCCTAGCTATTGATTGAAAAACGTAGATACATGTTGTACTTTAGAAAGGTCATTTTTTATAAATTGACAATAGTTTTGTCAAAAATTTCGTAGTACCACAAAAGGAAAAAAACAATTATTCGGACAAACAATAAAATGTTCATGTAGAACAAGCCAGTTTTAATACAACGAAATCATGTTGGCTAGTCTATCGAAACTAAAAAAAATATACCTTTTATAATATTCTATTTTAATTAGGGCACTTAAAAATAAAATGGTAATTCAAATTTTTTTATAAGCGGGTATTCAATCTTTGTAAAATAATATTAGCAAATCATTAATAAATAATTGATATTTTAAATTGCAGAAATTCACTCAAACATGTTTTTTAAAATATTATGTTAATTTCGTTTATGACGTCATTGCTTTCGAATTTAATATAACAATTGTATTACTACAATATATTTTAAGTTATTATCTTTCACCGACGAAATGCAATTGGTGGCTTATTGTGTATATTTATATAATTTACAAAACCAATTTTATTAGAATATATTCTTTTTTTTCATGTATCAAGAAAAATTTTATAAATCAATATAACTTCTATTTCATACTAGACAGTTCATTTCATATTATGTATTATTTATAAAAACGTTTGTCAGAATATTTACAAAAAAAATAAATTAAATTATCAATTTGGAAAAGTTATTCAAGCGTGTAATGGTGTAACGACTGTAATGTAAATTTGACATAATAAGTAATTTATTGAAATATTCTTCGGTTAAAAATATAATATATACGGCGCCTTTACAATAATATAGATAGTCTATAAAGAACTAGAACGCAATATGTTGGACTTTATTATAATAATACATTTTTTGTCAGGAATAAAATGAAAAAAATTGATGAATTTTAAAGAATATTTTTACGGAAATTTGAATATAATATTTAAATTATCTGTATCAAAAATAAAACGAAAATCTTTAACAGCAGATTTATTATGTGTATGTCGTGTCGCAACCTTATTAGATAACAGCTATTTATCAATAGATCGTATATAGTGATTTGAGCGTGCCTAAGAATAGTTTAAATATAAATATTTAGATACTTTCAATTTTATGTTAATAGTAATAATGATGATGAGTGAATCGGACGCATAACTGTTAATTATTACCGATGCGTTAATTTTAAAATACCGATAATGACAGCATTTCATAATAAAACTTTCTATTGTTGTCGTTTCGCAAACCATTAGGTATAAATTTTATATACCTATAGCGGTAAAATAAGTACAATGGGTACACTGTATACTGTATATGTATGTGTACTTATATTTTCTCGGGTAGTCAAGCTGTCATTTTTTATGGTTATCATTTTGTTCTATGAATATAAAAATAAAATAGTCCCTCAAAGCTATTAATCCTGACACATTGTCTTAGGGAATGTTACATCAAAATGTGTTTTTAAAACACCCTTTAATTGGAAAATCAATCAAGCGCATCGCATTAGCATACATTTTATGTACATATCCAACAGGACAGTAAAGTTCTTACGTCTGTTATTATAGCATCTAAAATGTATAAGATTACCTAGGTACCTAAACTTCGAATAATACAGCGTAGGCACGGTGAATAAATCATTATCATTTTATTATTATGTTTATTGTTGTATAGAACCCTCGACATACAAATAATTTGTAATTTAATCTAAACAAATGTCGGTGTATTTTCTTCATCAAAATGTAGTTATTATTGTTGCAAGTTCAATAAATTATCTAACTATTATTTTACTTACAATATTAAAAGCTCAGCTCCACAAAATATTATTATAATACAAATGATAGATACCACTATACCATTACGTCGTTTCCAGCAATGTTTGACGTATAGCTAGTTCGTTATTGATTATTATTCAGATAATATCTTGTTACAATAAAAATAATTATCATGTTAAAAAATATTCCACGATAATTTGTATTGATAATTAATATGCACAATATATCGATAATAACATTACAAACAATAACTGCGAATAATAATAATTTATGAACACTGCTCATTTTAATATTCGTACATAACTAGTAACCCGTAAAAAGACTCTTGTTTGCGCTTGATTTATAACACGAGATTTAAGCGCGTAACAATAAAGTATCTGGAATGAATACGTTGCGATAATGACTTTTATGGTATAGACATTTTCCTATGTATATATAAATGTTTTTTTTTTTTTTTTTGTTTTATGTTATTTTTGCCGAACGCAATAAAATAAATTGATAATAATGTTTAAAAATAAATAAAATTATGCAATCATGTAAATCTAACCAAATTGTAATTAACTCCGTTATACTATACACGCCTAATTGTATATGAGGGTATTATATTGTTATATATGTATAATGTGTATTCGTTAGTCGTACTGACGGCGAATGCACATAGACTATTAATAAGTTCTTATTCGCATAGCTTGCACGTATACAGCGCTATAATAATTATCGGTAGTCGGTACATAATTAATTAATATGAACTAAGAACATAACACCTATGTATAACGGTAGGCAATATATTAATATACATTTATAAATAATGCTGTATACGGCCGTAGTCCTTTGTTAGTTGTTGGTAAATGAAATATACGTTGATAACAAATACATACTGTTTAAATGTGTCACGAAATAAAAATGTCGTAAAATAAACGACATAAACATATTACCAATATATTATATAGGTAATACTGAATTCGCAGTACTTAATAACGTTAAATAAAAAATCATATAGACTTCCTGAGCATAAACTTAGGTTAGATACCTATTATAGGTACTCAAAACTATGACCCTCTTCCAGTAGTAGTAAAAATTAATTTTTTTTTTTAAAAGTAAAAATTAATATGATATTATAATACGTATGTACTGCATATTTAACTAAATAATAAATTCTTAGTCAAACTTTTGTATTTTTTTCTGAACTGAGAATCGTTTTTACAAATAAGGAGATTATGTTTCTTAGATGCTGCTCGTTTTGCTTTTGCATTACTATAGTTCATATCATAAGTTAGGAAATATAAAAGACATATACCAGTACCATATTATTATTTTATGATTTAAAATATGTTTAATTAATAGTAGTCAAATAAATTACATTCTGTACATATGTACATATACTGTCATTTAAAAATAATAATACACAGGATATAGATGTATGCAAATTTAGTAAAGGTTCAGAGAGATTTATTTATTTAATCCTTTATAAATATTAAATACAAACCTAAAATATTATTACTGCTGGAACTTACAAATACATGGATATTGATATTGAGTATTTGTTTTTGTCTTAAATTCTTAATTTCCAAATTTATATCGTATTATTAATTTTAAATCTAGATAAACTTTAATAGTATTTTTACATTAACGAAATGTATATTATAAGCTCATTACGAATTTATTACGATTAAGTAAAATGATAACGTTGTTTTTTTTTTTTAATTTAAAATATTCACAAACAGCGAGTAACTGAATTAAATGAGTTGGTTTATACTTTATATACAAGCGCATTATTAAAAATGTCTTTGTTTTAAATTGTTGTGTATTTTGTGTATTTACCATTGCCGCAACAATAGTGGTCAATTTATAATTTATACGCATTTTTCTTTGTATTTTTGTAATTACGTTGCCTGATTACGTTCTTATAATACAATATTATGATACATTCGAGTGTCTACACTAATTATTTAGGAAAATTAAAATTTTTTAAAAATATACTAAAGAACTATACCAAAGAATATTCTACTTCGGAGTTTAAATTTTAAAATATCATTTAAAAAAATAAAATCACAAGAAATATTTACGATACACAATTGAATCAAATTCGTACGTAATATTTTCTTAATTCCTATATACCTACAATAATATTGTTTGATCATATACCACGTGGTTATTAGCAATTATTTTAAACAGACATAATCTATATTCAACTTATTGTTATATCCATCATAATCATAAATATATTATAAATTAAAATATTAAAAACGGTCTAAACGGCCACTGAAAACTAGGCCACTGTGAAAATCACCCTGTTTATGTTATTTTGACATTTGCACAAACCACACTTGGAATATTCTAATTAAACAAACGACCCGTGAAATTTAAATTTAGGATTCTCCGAGGTCTTTGTGGGCGTGTATGCTGACAGGGTTTTTGAATCGACAGCGACAGACGAAAAAAAAACAAAAAACAAGTAAAATAATATAGCCATTATTCTGATGAAATAATGTAATCGAAACGGACGTACAAAGTTCGTTTCAGCTGTTAATAATATAAATGCGCATCGGGAGCAGTATGTATCAAGAGTCGTTATAGGTATCTACCTATCTATAACAAGTGTCGAAACGTATTATGTATACCTATAATGATATGTTTGAATGTTATAAGTTATAATGTACAAGGACATTGTATTAACGGACGTGAATATTGCGTATAAATAATATATAAGAATATCTATATTACTATTATCTATAGTATAAAAGCAAATCCCGATATTTGTTACGCATATAAATCTACACCGTTCAAAGTATCGTTATTACATTTAAACAACAATAAATACCTAACAGTTTACTAGACTACTAGATGTTATGATACCAATTTTGTTTGGGAACATGCCAATGTTTTGACATTTTCAGATTTTTACAGAAATATGTTACCTTTAATTATCTAAACACACTATTATTGACGTGAAAACAAAACACATCTACGTGTTCCTATAGTAAACCATGATCCATGTGTGTATCTATATTTCATTTATTTCGAAAAGGGAACATAATAAGTTATACAAAATAGATTTTGTGTCTCTCCTATACTATTCGAATTTCGACGTATATGTATTACATATTATAATTTATTAAAATAATTATTTAAAGCTTACCTATGGTTAAGCAATCGCCCACGATCCACCTCAGAATGTGTTATAGAGTCGACGATGAATCAATTACTATTGTCGACGTATATGAGATGTGACAACTGCTCGGTGCTTTGAACGGTCCCGTGGGGTTTGAAATATAGATCACTGCGTTCTAACTACGACTGACAAACTAAATCTTGAGACTCGAGTAGTTAAGATAGGTTAAACGTATCCAATAATAATAATAACCAATAGAAAAGTAGTATATAAGTTAGTAGCGCTTTGATTGGCTGTACGATCCGAAGACCCACAGAACGCCATTCTCAATGTTGGTTAGGTTATATTAATTTATTTTGTATATGTATAAGGTATGTACATTGTACACTTAATAGCATTTTATGATCGAAATAACTATAAGACAAAGAAATGGCCTCACAATTTGCAAACAACTATCGGTGGAGCACGTGGATAACAGCTAATTGTATTATAAAAATCGTAATTCATACGCTGCGACTGATGCGGAGGTTGTTATTATGGAGGGCCTTAGAACTTGCTACATTTTTTTCACGCAATTTCGATTTGACGTCCAAATATTTGTTACTCAATCGAATTCTGGTTAAACATACTGCTATTTATAGTAACTGATACGTGATAAACTGATAACTGGTGGCCGCTAAATCGTTTGGTGTTTATTTAAGGCTGTAGGAAATCGGAATTATAATAATATAATGACGATTATATCTCGTATCACGCGAAATTACTGAATCTCGTTTTTTCTCATACATCTCCTATACATAATATTACAATACAATTGCATAAACAGGTCTACGTGAATAACTCCCTTCATAGATTTTTATTTATCGTCATATTTAGTAAGGAATCGTGCCAAAAAAGACTAGTAAAAATGTAAAATTATGGTAATCTAGTATTAAAAACCTATGAAAAAGTTAAAACCAAAACACTTATTTAAATTATTTACAAACCTGAGCCAATATATTATAATTTAGTACAATATAATTTTGATAATACTATACATAAGATATTTTCCCGTATAAAAGTGGATTTGATTGTTATGATTTACTTCTCGATTTTGAGTCATAATCACAAACTATATTGAAAATTGCTAAAATTAATGTTAACCAAAATAGAAATTTTGAATTTTGATGAACCAGAGCTAAATATTTAGTTTTTCTTTAAAAATCAGAACAAAAAAAAAAAAATCACAAATGGTTATTGTCTATTCTTCCCTTGTATACACATAATACATATACACAAACGCACATATATAACTATATATATATATATTATATGAAAGGCATTACAATATTCGTACCACTGTCGTAGACTGTTAATTTTTCCTCGTATAATATTATATAAAAATACATATTTACCGATAAAAAATGGTTAATAGTTCCCATTTATCTCACAACCATGTTAAAATATCATATCTCTTAGTATATATTAAAATAGTGGTGGACTGGGACTTCCTAAATTTGAATAAGAATATTTCAAAGGTTTAATTATACATTGATCTTACAGTGTATGTGACAATATGATATATTACGACTTTTAAATCGCCAACCATAATATTATTATGTTAAATCCATTTTTTTGATTTAAAATAGCTAAGACAACATTTTTAGAATTTTTCTATGGGACAGTTTGAACACATTACACAATGTACTATACTGTGCATTTTTACGACTTCCAATATAATATATAGTATATTTATTATAAGCAATAAGCATCATATTATAATATTATATGATATAAATCTTGACAAACGATCTAATAATAATGTATTACCTATATCATTTGAATAATGCTTGTTAATGATAATTTTAAAATTAAAAAAACATTTGTTTGCATTTGAAAAATTTTAAACCCTTATGTTTATAGTGTATCACGTGTTTAGTTTTTAATTTAATATTTAACAACGATTGAAATAACATCACGTTCATCCGTATAATAAACATAGTAAACCATGTATATTGTAAAATATTATAACGACAAGTAGTGTATAATAGTTATAGATTTATATATGATATATGAAGTATACAGTAAACAATATACCCTATAGAAGTATAGCTTATAGTATCAATTTATGTTGAAAACATTTAAACACAAGAGTGAGTGTATGAAATTTTATTTGCAACACGAATATTCAACTTCGATTTCACCCAATTTTTTATAATTATTAAATAAATATTGATTAATAGTTATTTTTAATTCATTTTTCTCATTATGATACTTAAACTTTAAAAGAGAATTAAAGGAGAGTTTTTTTTTATGGGAAACGTTATGTAAATGGCCGTATCACATTATGATGGACGGAGTGTTAAGGATATGAATTTTCGTGAGTTATAAGTTAACAAATCCCAATCGGTCTGACGAGTTACAGAACGTGGCAAGTATAATCCTATATTATTATATATTATTACCTAAATTTTTTCATGGCCGCCGGTGTCGATCGAGTGATTGATGATGACGTCCGCTGCACACATAACCGGGCGACTACTATTCATATTATCTATTTACCATTTCCTATTTCCTATTACCTATACGACACCTAAATAACCGTGTTTTCCGGATATTGATCATAATATAAGTATATTCTGTTGTACATAGCGTATAATATTATTATTGCATCACTGGTCGAAATATTATAATTATTGGTACCAAACGAGAGTCATCTCTCCTCGACGGACAATAGATAATATATTACTACATAATATATTATTGTTGTCATATCGACATATTGCCGAAACTAGAAACCAACATAATATATATCAGGGACACGTCACACCAACCATATACTATCGAATATTAATAGTATAAGTTCGCAGATAGACAGGTGTCGACCATTCCGTCATTGAATTCATTTGTTGATGACGAAGATGAGTGAAGTGCACGTCTATACGCTATTGAAATAAACCCGTAACAGGGTTTTTAGGATCTGAATCACGGTAGGTGTTAAAATTCATTGCAGGGTTTCAACTATACGTTTTTTCAGATTTATGTTATTAATAAAACCCACCGAACGAATATTAACTGCTAGCTATAGAAAATAGTGTTAATTAAATATATTGAACAATTATTTTAATTATTTTAAAAATTCAACCATAAATAATTAGATGTTTTTTGTTTGTTTCTCAATATTATATAATAAGTATACCTATGTGTGAGGGCACACCCTAAATAAAAACTAGGGTAGATGTAATGATATATACATTTTGATGTATCATTATTTAGATTTATAATAAAATATCTCTACAGCTGTACAAACATAGACTATTATAGATTATTATTAATTATTATATTATTTTAATTACGTATATTATAATGAATTAAGATTACTCTTAGATTTAGGAATAATCATCACAATCTTTACAGCTGTACAAATATAAGTTATTTAGTAAATAAAATATCATTAATGATACGCAAATGAGCAACGCCGCAATCTGCAAATTCAATTACAAAGGCGGCATATCATATCTATAAAAGACACACGACAATAAACTCCTCGCTCAGTCGATACCATTCGGCCCAATCGGCCCATCCCGCTCTGTCGGTCCATTCCGCCCAATTCGGCTCAGTCGTTTACCCAACACTGTTTTGTTAAATGTATTATCTTTTTTTCTGTCAAATTTTTATAAGTCTAAATAAATTAATTCACTTCAATACCACGTATTTCGATTTGTTGAAAATAATATTCTCTTATACCCCTTTCCACCCTGGTCATCCAGCATCCTGCAGTACATCAAGGTACATCAAATATAATACCACATCTCGAGTCATTCAAAAAGGTAAATGAAAATTTACATAATATCTTCCACACATCAATTTATTCAAAAGGAAAAACTCTCTTACCCAACCCCGTAATTTATCTTGCGAAGTGATGAGTTAAAGATAAACATTAAAAATAAATAACATTTGAAATACCATTTCATAACAATAATTATATACCTTACTTTTGACTCATTACATTACAAAACATAAAACAGTAATTAACTAGGTATATATTAATATACCAACCACAGTTATCGCTATGAAAATTATTTAGTCGACGTACAACGAAATTAAAATACATAGGTACCGTTGCCGTTTTCGCAAAATCGTCGACCGAATCTGTCTAACTTTATGTCGGTCTGTTTGGAAGTTTTTTTTTTTATTGTTTAACCGTTCTGATAATTTTTTACCGGCGTGGATATAAAGTTGTCTAAGTGTTGTAGCAAATTGGTTTTTCCTCATCCCCAACCAATGATGATAAGAATTAATAAATATTTAGAGAAATACTATCAAGTGGTATTAAAAATGTCAGTGTATTTTTGTAATATTATTATCCGTTCTTTATGCATTAAAAATAATAATAATATCATACAACAAAAATGGATGGTCTAGTAATGGAAAATCATATGAATAAACACGTTTGTCTCGTGGAACTGATGCGCGCCGAGACGGCCGTTCGAAGAATCGAATACAATAAGGTCCCAGGACGTCTATAGCAGAACAACATGATCCTCGACACCGACAATGAACCGGAAACGCGTTCAAGATCGATGTGAATATGATATTTCGAACGTGGTAATAAGAGTGCGTGAAACCTCCTCATTTGGAAACAATATTTTGACTTTCAGGATACACTCCCTTCACCACAAATTCGTGTTCATAAGATCGTCCCTATAATCATTCACAATGTTTAATTCGCACGATTAAGTGCAATATGCATCGTCGAAATCGAGACCGGAGACGATGAGTGATCTCGTACGGCAAGACAAATGTTTCTCCTACACGTCGGCAATTAACTTTTAATGTTATTTTATTCATTATTGTAATTATTTATTATTTTTTTTGATTTTTGGATGCGGATGACGTTGTATTATTATTTTAAGGAAGTTGTTTAAGATAATAAATAATAATAATAATAAATTTTAAAATAGATAATAAATTTTTAATTTTGATCACAATAATAGTAATAATGTGTCCCCGATCGTTTTCCGTTGGTCCCATGATAGGTACACTGACACGTGTATTTTAGGCACTTGATAAGACATTGTGACGCGTATATAATATTAATATAATAATATAAGTAATTATAGTGCTGCGGCACGTGGTACACATAGTGGTGAAATCGAAACGTCACGTAGACACACGACAGAAAATCACACCAATATAATATTATACACATATTATAATATACAATTACCTACAATATATTATTATATAATGTATAACGCCAACGTATCTAAATCGCAATATTGAAGTCGGTAATTCACGCGTACGCGGCACACTCGTTAAAGTTTTATCGCGTATTTGTACAGTAAGATAATAATAATCATTTTACTTGGCCGCGTTCGTTTTCTGAGCGATTCAATTCATTCAACCTTTTTTTCCAACTATTAGCGTAACTAAACGCGATTGCTATCTCACGGATGTGCACTTATATACATATTAGAGGTATACTATATATATATATATATTATTCGTTAATTATTTCCTCCATAAATCAAATTGCAGTTAACAACGTGACTCGAGAATCGATCATTTTTTATTATATATATTTTTTTTTTATAACATAATTATATAGTTATTCAAACTAAAAACTTTGGTGTTTGCGTTTTGTACGGTTTCATTAAAATTATTAACATTATTGCGTTATTGTATTATTTTGTCACTTAAAATAAATGGTTTCTCTCAGCAATCACAAAACGCCGCGTCTACGATCTTTATAATATATAAATAATAAATAATAATCACTAATAAAATGATTAATGTACATAATTTCAGTTAAGTGCACTAATGAAAAACTGTTGTTTTCGTAAACATAAAAAAATAAATAAATTTTCATTTTTATTATTATATTAATCGTTATAACGGTTATTGAAATATTGCCAAACCATAAATTTAATTTTATCGTGTATAAAAATATAAAACGAATTAACATTGCACCGACAATTATTTTAATTATGGGAGTCGTATAATAACAAAAAAGTGATTTTGATTTTTTTTTTCAATTGAACATGTTTGTAAAATAATAATTCCTTTATGTAGTTATAAATTGCAATATTATTATAATGATCTTTTCAAGAATATTTGTTTTGACTTCTAAACTTCCGAACTTTTCAGCTGTATTCGATTAGGTTATCCGAACATCATAGCCCACTTCGACTTAAATAAAACCGATACTATAATAATATAACAATATAGAATATATTACTATTATACACATAGGTATCGAATGTAATTTAATAACATTGCGATTTACGATAATATAATATTTGTTTGAACGACATCGAGTGCAATAAAAACACAATACAATAATAATATAATAATACTGCACTCTTCCAGAACTCGGTGGCTTTTAATAATATTAACACAATATTTTATAATAAACTATCTACCGCAGAGAACGTATATGGGAAACGAAGTCTATTGATTTGTGTTTAAATTTCGAACAAAATTCACCCGGGACGGCGTGTGTACAATAATAACAAGTATTTATTATAACTGGCATTAGTTACCTACTAAAAGAGTTATCCTATATTATATTTTACGCGTGCGTGCGTGAGTGCAAGCGCACGTAGGTATTACATAATTTAACGTAGTCGTTGTAAACGCATTCTTATATTGCCTTAAATAATTATTTTACAAGCGAACGTTGTTTAAAAATTAACGTTTCATTCCTGAAATTTCGTAATAAAGGAAATTACATCTCGGGAGCGTAAAACTATATTTTTTAATTAAATTATAATAGTGTATGTACCGACGTGCGTATGTAAATATAAAATATACATGTGTTAAATCTGTGTGCAATCGAATAATGGCATGTGTGTAGGACTAAAACCCAAAACTATAAAATCGATAACTCGAAATTAATTACCCTATAAAACAATAAATGTGAAAGGATTTATTTCCCCTCCACCATCGGTTGGGACATGTAGTATAGCAGCTCGCGTTGATCGACAGATCGAACTCGCGATCGAATTGAATTTGTATTAGGATGAACGCTAATGTAGGTCATATTATAATACAATTCCAGTTTATACATTGATACTCTGTAGGTTAACACAACAATTTAGTTCTATGTGTCGTAGTATTTGGTAATTCTCGGGAAATATTCATTGTGCTATTGATTTATCTGATTGATTGTTGACTAAAACTGGTATCCGAGTAAATCAACAGAGCCATTCAAATGCACCTACGCTACGGCGAGCGCGGTCGTGAAACAAATACAATTTTTTTTATTTTATACAACTAATAGAAAATGTAAAACCCAATTTGTATTTCACACACGTACCGTTCCATGTGCCGCCGCACGGTAGCTGGCCGTAAATTATATTGTAGTCAAACAATTATTTTAATAGAACATCTAAACTGTCTTTGACACGCAAAATGGTCTCTATACACAAAAAATATCCTACCTTTTCCAGTCTTAAAATAATAATGTACAAATTCTCGATAGTTTATGTCAGGTAAAAAAAAGAATTGATGTTATGTAAAAACAAATATATTATACGCAGACCTTACGAGTGAGCTTTTATAAGAACAAAAAATCCAAATTTTTCAAGGATAAAACATTATTATTTTCATGCAATAATCATATTTGTACAGTAACTTCTGTTCTGTTATTACTCATTAATTATTACAGAAAGGTTTATTTACTTGTTAGTAAATACATGCTTTTTGTTTTTAATTTAACCGATAACATATTATATTATTTTTCGTTTTGTCAATTATAGTGTACATTATAGTATTATAATTTTTTACGTAGAGCATTTTGTTGTTAAATATTAAGACATTATACAATCATTTTTATATAAACGTTAAACCTCAAAATACATTATATTCAAATAAAAATAACATAAAAGTACCTACCAATAATAATGCATTTTTACAATATAAGTAAATTAGAATAAAATGATAAGTCATAAATTGTAATTTTTTTTCAATAATTCTAAATAATTACTATAAAATGTACACACACAATATTTTAAAACTGTTTTATTGAATTAATATTACGTACCTGCACAAATGCACAATGATAAGATAAAGTCTTTAGATTTGTTTTGAAACATTATAGAGTTGTTTTTGTTTTTCAAAAATTTTTAGAGCTGAAATTTTGATTAAAAAATATTACTATAAATATATTATATAGGCAAAAGAAATATTTTTTGATTGAATGTGAATTCATTCTTATGAACTTTAAATTTATAATGTAATTTTGATTTTAATGCGGAATAGTTTGCACGAAACCTTAATAAGGATTTGCAGACTTATTATTTTGATTTTGAATGATTTTTGTTAAATTAGGATTACTTGTAAAATTTTTATATGAAAAACTCACACATGATAATATTATATTAAAATATTACCTAAATAACAAACTGCTGAGTGTAGCTATTTACTCGTGAGTCGTGATAAAATAAAAGTATGATTAATTCCATCCACCAAACACAGGAATATATCAATGATTAATAGCGTAGGTAACAACGATAACAGAAGTTTTTTTTAATCAATTTATGAAATTATAAATATTCCATTACCCATATCCTATATAATATATATATTATATGATACATTATTTAAACATTATACATATTATACAATTGAGCATACGATTTTATTTTTTATGTCAAACTACTACAACTGTGTACACTTTATAATATAATGTTATTTTACAAGGATTTTTATCATGGATTATACCAGCTAACGCCAGTAGTTTTATATAGGTACTGATTGAGGGAAAATTAGGTATGTCCATAATTATGTAAAATGTAGTTTACACAGGTACCTGCGCTCAACATACAAAATAATATTAATTACGTTTACAATAAAGCTCAGCGGAAACAATTAAAATCAAATAATGAATTATTATAGCTGTTTTTTATTGTTTTTTTTTTTAAATAGAAAAAAACGATTTTTTCACAGACTAAATAAATGCGCAGTCTTGAGTTTAATAGGTGTATTTTTATATTTTATAGGTATATTTTGTAATAATATGTTCATAAAACGTCTATGCGATAATATCGATCATACGTTTGTACTTTGTAACGATATTGTGGAACGTTTCAGCTAAGTCTTAATAATAAAAAAAAAAACTGACAGTTTCCGTTTTGCCTGCGTTGTTTTTTAAATAATTATGACATTGGTATACGAATAGTCACTGTAGTTAATACAAGCAACAAATGGTGTTTAAAGTTCATGTAAATAATAAATACGTATAGGTGAAGTGTAAAAATTCAAAAATATATCTTTATATTGCCGTTGTTGATTTATCAATCATCAAAATATAACATTTGGCTGATATTATCTTATTAAGATACATTATATTATATTTTTGTTTAACTACCTACTGGTTTTGAAGATAATATTACAACCCATCCGAGTCATCCGACTATGTTTCTATATGTATATAAATGAACATTTTTATGAGAATTATTGATCGAGATGTACATTTCTTTTTAGTTTTAATCTCATTGCAAAAAATAAAAAAAAACCCAGAGGATACGATCGGAAATCGACATCCGTTACTCCGCATCCCCTTATTCGTGTTGGTGTTTTCGCCGACGTACTGCGAATGGCTTCAACGAAGTCGTAGTAACGATGACTCCGTTTTATATAGGACTCGGCCAGATGCTCTCCCCTCGATTAGCACAATCGGTGGTATTACGTTAGTTTTTTCCGTGTTGTAGCTGACTCAGGCTCAACTATATGGTCACAGATAAACGAGTTTCCCATCACGAATATACTATTGAGGATAGGAGGATCCTCGTATTTTCGTTTATATTTAAAACAATATTTACGAAGTAGGTACAATTTTATCGATAGATTTGAAACATTACAAACACGTTGATCTTAAGTCAAATAAAGATTGCTATTTTGAAAATATAGGGATGTCAATAATGTTTTTAATCTGACCACGATCGTAATTTCTCCAAATCGTTATTATTATCACCTCCGAACAGAAAAACATGTTATACATATACTGGGATTATGTATAACATAAATTATACAGATATGTATACCTAATTTATATAATCATCGATACGTTTTTCTCGTTCAAACATGATAATTAATAAAATTATTAATTTAATTTATATTAATTTCCCTTAAGGATAACGCCAGATTCTTCATCTCATAGACGGTCCACGTTCTTTTTTTTTTTTACACTTTCGATACGTACATAATATTACGAGTATATTATTATGTTATAATATTAGTAAACATACCATGCACATTACACATTTTGTATTATGTTACACGCGCGTATCAAGGTAGCCGTTCTCAACTAATCTGTTGTGAATATTATGGTCTATGGATAAAATAATAACAAAATTAAAATCACTCACAACCTTGAGCTGATGTGGAAAAATGCGTTGCCACATTGAAAACTTGAATTTAAATAAATACACAATATTATGTGTTTACAACGTAGTTATAACTTATAAAAATGGTAATTCGCAAACTACGATAGCCGTCCAATAATAATTATTTGATGGCTATTGTTATTTGCGTAATTATTACTGTGCCATTCGTAAGTCATAACAATGCATTTTTTTGATTTTATGTTAATAACAATTTTGTTTGTAAGTTTAACAGCTTAAAAATGTGATACAAGCTTCCTCATATTTTTTTTTCTTGCAATAATTATTGAAAATAATGAAAATACAAACTCACGATGTTTATTTAAAGAACTTGAATAGTTATAGGTTTATATGATGACATTTTTCAAAATAACGTAATTTTTCGAATCGTTCTATAATTAAATATAAATATTCATACAGTAACATATTAAACTTATCATGTTAGTGTAAACCTAAGTTCTAATATTACTACTATTAGAAATAATACCTATTATTTACCTGCTTATAACTTATATGATTGTTAGGTGTTAAGCTATAACTTCCACTTTAAATTAATAATATATATAACTTATAAGAGTAATTTAAAAAATACATAAAATATCATTAGAATTAAAATCTGACTCATCAGTCTTCGTTCAAAAACATTTTTTGTAATTTTGTATTTAATCGCAATAAGTTCAAATTTAACACATCTATTACGATGATCTATTTATTGACAAGTTACTAAAATCTGTAACAAACTATGAGAACGATTTGTACGGTTATTTTATTTATTTTTTTTTTTAGTATCGTTCCATCATGTTTTGGCGCAAAAATAAATTACTCTTCAAAATATATGAATATATTAAAATGAATAATGCTGATAATACCATGGGCTTAGGTACTCTGCATTATTTAAAACCTACTTAGAACTTTTGGGTAAATGTGAATATTCTTTAGGCACTTAATACAGGGTACAATCATAATACAGCTAACTTTATTTTTGTTTTACTTATATAACTTAAAGAAAATATACCTATTTTAAACAACACAATAAATATCCAACCAATAATTAAGTATAAAATCAAAATTTAAATATTTGAAAACAATTTTCTAATATAAATATTTAAACATCAATACCTATATTAATTTTTTTTTTAATCTCTGGTTGACACTAATATTGTTAATAGACTTTGGAGTGATCGATTAGTAACATCTGCCGTTATGCCGATTGTTGATATAATAATATTATGCGTATAATGTACGAACGTATTTATAATTTTATTTTAATAAATAAAAATTAAATCTATTTTTAAATTATTTTCATTATTGAATAGAGCCAAGATATATATTATGTTAATTATAGGTATCTAAATATTTTATTATAGGTTTCATTATAAACACAATTATAATTGCATTCCTTAATTATAAAATGAAAACAAAAAAAAACCAAGACACGTTTTATCCCTTAAACATTATAGCAGAGTATAAGTATATATATAGATTAAGGTACTGTTTTCTGAAATGCACAAAACTTAAATAATATTAAACGTGAGATTCCGAATTCATAGAGTTCTTTTTTTTTTATTAAAATATAAAAATGTTCATAAAATATAATTGATACAAAATATAACATTTTGGTAAAAACAAAATGTTTTCATTACTAATTTCATTTTAATTTAATTCATCTATATTTTATATTATTTTTTATCTATATTTAAAAAAAAATTAGAAATTTTAAAATAATAAAATCAGTTACTAGATGTTTTTAATTTGTATGCACTTTACATTTTTTCTAATCCTGATTATTTTTGCAATCAATTATAGTAATTTTGAAAACTTATAAAAACGAAAGTATTGCTGTGGAGAGTTATTGAAAAGTAAATATTTAGCTCAAATGTGTTCTTGACAGGTGTCCAATTTGTAGCAGACTAAAGTTCGACTCATCAACACAATGTATTGTACATATATCATACATATATATTATAAACTATTATACAAACATACGTTTAAAAGAAAAAAAATGCATTAATATTTTATTGTAATAATAACGGATAACACGAATTTTCTACTTTCCAGTTTGAAGGACTAAACAAATATTTCCAAATACAAAGTTATAAATTATAATCTCGAATACTGAATAATTAATATTTAATACAGTCCGAATATTGCAGTCTAGTAGGTATATTAAAAAATAATAATAATTCAAAACTATAATATTATTTCTGTGCGACACAACGTTGGCATTTCCAAGTCTGTTTACTCCTTTTTGCTTTTACGGAATAACGTCATAACGATAATACAATAATATTGAAAAATACAAAAATATATAACGTTACATTATTACGTTAATCTTATAAATTACAGGTAGCAAAATAAACGTCAAACATTCATAATTTAATGTATTAAAGATAATGAACTGCAATGGTGGTTTTTGTCTTTTTGACATTAATGTTTTATACCACAGTCCACAGGTACAAAAAAACTAAATCTTCAGGATTCCAAAATATTGGCAGTTGTAAATAATAGTGATTGATATATTCGTATTATATTTTATATTATGTTTGATGTTCCTAAATTAAACGTTGTAACTTATACATATAGGTACATATTATAGCTTAACCAGCCAATCAATCACGCCAAACCCATGTATTGAGCGCATTAAAGTTTTCATGAACATAAATGAATAATAACTTTTAAATTATATTAGCTATTACTATATTATTTTGATTTTAATTTCAAAAACTAGTCAAGTAATTAACCTACATTTTATATTATTACCATATACCTTACACTCGCAGGATAAGCCGGATAAGGTACGAATTTCGTTTTTTCGTCAAAGCCAAATTTATTCGATCATTTCTATACGAACGAAAAACCCATCTGGTCCATAATACAGTCCTCGTATCGCAACCCCTAGCGGAAGGAGCCACTCTGTCCTTCTATTAATACGTAATACGCACATCATTAATTATAAATATCGTACGTTTTATTTTTTTACACTCTGTATACGTACGCCAGCGTTTATTATTTTTATGTATTGTAGGTACATAATATATTATGCATTACATAATAAACCATCGGCATTGTATATAGAAACCATTTCGGACGGTCAAGGATGCGCGCGAACGTCGCAAATATAGGAAGGTGGTACTCATGGGACCACGCGTACTCAACCACTGTTATTACGACCACCGCATATATAGAATTGGGTCATAATATAATATGCGTTTTCCTAGTTTGCACACTTGCGCACGCACGCAAGGTATACTACTATGGCTATTATACTGCAACTACTACTAATAAAAATATTATTATTGTAAAAAAATATATATTATTATAGTCAAACGATCGCCTGACCGGACGACATGATATCATACATTATTCATACATATATATACCTATTATTATGTACAATATATAT
The DNA here is from genome assembly GCA_009835225.1 of Aphis craccivora. Classification (NCBI taxonomy): domain Eukaryota; kingdom Metazoa; phylum Arthropoda; class Insecta; order Hemiptera; family Aphididae; genus Aphis; species Aphis craccivora. The sequence goes on along the minus strand of VUJU01000318.1, from coordinate 2,341 downwards.
ACATCTAGTATTATAATCGAACGCCTATATTCGATATAATATACGCTGTTATAGAGCCGATATTGTGAATTTTATTCGAGCTCACAAATTTCATATCTATGAGCCAAACGGTGCGTGAACGATAGCCAATATTATGTATAACACCGGCTATAGGGTACGTGTAAAATAAAGCTGGGCCGGCACGTGTAACTCTTGGACCGTACGGCTTAATACATAGGTACACACCGCCACTATATAATATTGCACAATTTCAGAACCCACCACCGTGACCGCCGCCGCCATAATATTATTATTATTTTCACCTGCGTGCGCTAATACCTTGCGACGTGAACACGCAGTTTTCGCGAATCCCCGCGTATTGCCACTGTATAGTATCGATTACGAGCGAACGCAGTCTCTCTGTCGTCGAGCCTCGAAACTTTAACGCTATTTTTCAAAACAATAATACAATACGTCCTATTACCATCACTCGACGACATTTTTTTTTTTTTGCCTAGGACGAATTTTCACAAAAACGTTTAAGTGTACAATTCATCGCGCATGTAATAATAATATCGAGTTTTCATTCTGACGAATCAAATATATCGCGAGTTGGGTTTTCGTGCTCTGATTACCCGAAGAAGTAGAAAATATAACGATATTATTCTCGTTTTTAATATATTTAATTCACATGTTATACCGCTTATGCCGTCGCGATCGCGTCTGTAGTTGATGACTTTCGTACGATTCATGAATTATTGCAAATCCGACGCGTTATCATATGATAGTCATTGAATCACTCTGATAGAATTGTAACCAACACGTCATGAATTATCTGCTTATTAAATTGCAGTCCTCTTTTAAACAACGTAGTAGATAATGGATTTGGTAGTTTTGTTTCAACTGTCTGGTCCGTTTAAATAAATTGGCACAAAACGCTGACACAAAATATATTATGTTATGTATCTTATCCATAAATCGCGTTGTTGAAAAAACATCGTCGCCAACAATGGTTTTTTTTTTTTTTTCATTACAATAATACTACCTACATACATTGCACAAAAGTTAATAGTTACATATTAATCCTATTATATAATTGCATTTTTTTTTTTTTTTTTTTTATAGAAAATAGTTATAAAATATGATATACAAAAGTAAAAGCAAAACACTTTAATTATTGTGGTACCTATGTGTGTATGACTCATGCAAAATAATGTAAAAATTAAATACTTGTTTTTGTGAAATTTATTAATACTATTTTATACTATATAACACTAAAGTTATTTCAACTAAGTAAAATTCACCTATATAATTATATATGTATATTTTACTATATTATAATACATATACACATGTAATAACTTTTTATTCAAAATGAGTCATTTTTAACCGTAAAATTACAATGTTTACGTGTATATACGTATGTTCATACGTTTTGCATAATAATATTATTACTGCAATGATATGGAAACATGCAATTTTACAGTGTTAGCCACAGCGTGCGCTCTCGGGGGCATATACATGATTAAATATCACATTCGTATAATATATAATATGTGCCCAGCTCTATAATATAGGTAGGTGAATATTCTTATTAAACCACTATTCAATTGCATCGTCTCTGGCATAAATATATTACGGTTCTGGATTTTAAATTCAAGAATACAAATATAATATGAATATTTTGACTAATGATATTTACGCGAGAAAATGATACAATATATCTACCGATCAAACAATGACATTTCTATACCCATAATAATTTTGATTGATAACATTTCGTCACCGACTTTAATATAATACACTTTATATTAGATACTATTTACTATCAGTGATAATTGTTATTGTATTCGTTGAAAAAAACGATCGTCTTGCTACGGCCGTCAATATTTGCGTCTATCACGTAGTATGCGAGTTAGGAATTATTGTTCATGGGAGGGGTCCAACAAAATAAATCATCTTAATTTTTATAAACAATATATTTTTTAATTAGTATTATTATTTTAAATATTAAACGAGTGCTAATATAGACATTTTACAAAGAAAAATCTAAGCGGCGTTTTATTTATTAATTTACTATTATACGAATCAGCGGGGGGGGGGTCCGGACCAGGAGTCCACCCTCCGGTTGCGCCACTGACGTATACGCTCGCTAAGGCACCGCAACCCGAACGGTAGTGATATTGCATTATAACATTTGATATTTTGCAAACTCTGAGTTGAAAACGGCTCTGTATTATTATACTTAATGCGTGTACTGCGCGACGTCCGGTAATATAATATACGGAATCGTTTTCATTAGTTTACTGCGCGCGTAGGTAACTTGATTATTAACGCGTTTACGCCGCGTTTCAAGGGTAGG